>JAXDRA010000052.1:0-22608 GCA_034190875.2 Urechis unicinctus | reverse complement strand
TATAAAAATCAACTGAATAATTTTATTCAATGTTTCGAGGTTCCACATCAAAACCAGCATTAATTATCAACGCTTTCTGGAATTACTCACTGCATGGCCCTAAGTAAGACTTTCCGGAGTAAATAAGGATATTTGCCCGCATCAAAACTACCCAATAACATGACTGAGCCCAGGATACATACGTACATAAAAATTTACAAAGATACATTCATGCATACAAACATACATGAATGCATACAAACATACATACATATATATGTTCATACATGCATACATACATACATGCATATATGCATACAAATTCAAATTCATGCATGCATGCATAGATGTGTACCAACATGCATGCATGCACACACAAACATGCCAACCCCTACGCGCCCGCAAATGCGCTCATAGTGTTGTACGCCCACATTAAAATATACCCTTTTAATTTGCAATGTCTTGTAGGCCTCTTTGCTGTGGCGATCTGGTTCGTCTCTCAAGTGATGAACCATAAACGATTCCACGAACAGTCGCGTTTTAGAGGAAAGCACCTTTTACATCATTGCGTCGTGTTTATTCACAAAATGTGGGACATATTCGACCGAATCGAGACGAAATGAACATTCGTTCCAAATATATCTCGGCCGGGCTTGTTAGTCTATGTTAAAGACCGTTACATTATTCGTAAACTGATATTAAGTGAATATGTAATCGGTTGCTAGCTACCATGCAGTCTTATTCACCCTATAACATTAATGGGATGATATATCCGTTATTGCTGCATGAACTCCATCTACACATTACAGGACAAATCACATCTCTGTTTTAGCCTCTTTTTGAAATGTCAGCAGCCTCATTTTCCCACAGACCTCGCGCAGTGTACTACTTGCATAATTCCTCAAAATGTCAGGTTCATTGGTCGAGTGGTACCCAATCTCAATCTGGTATGACCTAAATCAAAGCGCATCATGTCAAACGCATGGATAGCTTGCATATAACGATTACATCATTACTGTATTTTTTTTACAAGCCTACACTCAACATTTAAGAGGCTTTCGTGTTGACTGCTTTGATGAGTTAAATGGGAACGGAAATGAGTCCCTACATCCATAAATATCCATATCATTCGCCCTTAAACTCGAGATGTAGGAACTCGGTGTTTTTTCTTAGAATGAATGTTCCATTGTGAAGGTGAGGAAAATTAAGCTATACACTTGAATGTTGGTGAGTCTGTATCTCATATATTCGCATTTCAGAGATATGATACTATTTCCGTCTAATACGATATGGACATCACCACAACTTGATCTCACTCGCTTAGCACCATTTTGTTGCCTTGATCTTCACGGCGTTATTAGAGGCTCACATTTCGTGTGAGGTTTAATTATTGATAAATGGTTGTTATTCCTAGATGCTGATAAGCCAATAGCAGGAATGGTTAGTCGTTGGCCACTGGGAGTATAATAAAACTCGAATCCTCTCGCATCAATCCATACCTTTCTGGTAAGTTTTGGTTTCATTGGTTTACCACTGAAAGCGGCTTGGCACAAGTGGCCAACCTGTCCTCTCCTCATTCGGCCCAACCATCACTGCGGCCCCTGCCAACTTATTGCATGGGTAATCGCTGTCTCAGCAGGGATTCGATCGGTACCGTGGTGTTGGACAATATTTTTGCTTCGGTAAAGCGAGTGTGTGAAGATTCCTAAATATCCATCGTACCGCTTCCACTTTTCTTTGAATTTGAAACATAGTAATGTTGAATATATGAAATAAGACATCAACATGTACAAAAGCATTATCCGGTACAATTTGACACTCTCCGATTTCACATACAATCCAAAATCCAAACAGTTACAGATGCATTTGTTTGCCTATTGGCAGGCCTCAACCACATTCATGTATGTGCACTATCGTATTATTGATTGTATGCCGAAGCAGTTCTTAATTCGAACCATATTACTGTATTTTCCAGTGGGGTAGCTAGTAATATGGCTTTCGGGCAGTAATGCGATGTCTGCAAAATGACATACTCATTTGGGAGTCAACGAAAATATCCAAGTAAACTTGCACCAAATCTTCAAGTTCCCAATGGCCATCCATCTTTCAATTTAATGGCACTTTGTCGTCGTTATACAGCTCTAATTCTTACATCCGTTGTGAAGTGTACAAGACATTGATAGAAGCAGGGGTGCCATTACGCGACATATATCGGCAGTCGAATGTTATTGTTCCACATGGCGTCTGGAAATGAGACAGTTGAGATATTGATCCTATATTCAAGAAAAACGTTTGAAAAGGAAAACAGAAACAACTACTGATAATGACGTCAGTAGTGATATATTACATGCAGAAACAAAAGCTTCGAATATATTACTGGATGCAGAAGTCATTTGCAGGTTGCTAAACTTCTTACGGAACATATATCTCGCATAAATAGATCGAGTTGTAGAAATATTATATGTTATTTATAGAGAAGTTGTTGGTTGTTTGCGTCTATTCAGTCGAATGTGTTTGTATGCAAATTCATTGTCCTTGGGTGGTTGGAGGTCACTACTGGCATGATAAAGATAACATTGTCCGACGTAAACCAGCGGAAATTAGGCTGTCTATAATCGTGGGCTTTTATTCACTACCATGTACGATAGCGGTGAGCTGTGTGCGCCTAGTCGTTAACATGAGGCTACACTCTCCTCCCATTTATAAAGGTACCGTATTAGAACGTCTAAACTAAAAGATACTTATCCAGGAGTCCCCTCCAAATGGTATAGCGCGCTTTGAACTGAGCAAATCAAAGCCACTACCCTGGTTGTTAAGGGTGCTTTGATGCTTGCGATTTACTTAGCAGTAAAATGCATGTGACCACACTGAATATGACAGTATCGACTTATGGTCAGACTGTTTCTCTATATGTAATTTAGTAAGCATAATTGTATGGTTTTGGCTGTGCAGATTTAACATAAACCTATACTGACCGTACATTAATTAAATGAGGGCGAAACAAATTGGTGCATCATTTGTATCAAAACTCAATGTACATGTCTCAATAATGATAAAACTAGCTGAGCATGATAGTCACATGTGTATGATTGAATGTATCGCTTTTTTAATGAATGTGTACTTTAAACCATTTAATTCATAATGAGTTTATGTTTGTGGAGAGGAAAAGGTGCTGCAACATCTGGTTAGCAAAACGTACATTTGTTAACATATACTAGATCCTGCATGTCTCAATACAACTATGTGGGTAACATATGTTTTGAATTTGAATCGTTGGCAAACTAGCCGGTACGATTTCCCAATATTGCTTGATTAGGGACTCGGTAAAGGAATCATTTTAAGTAATCTAAGAGTGAAATCGTCTGTTAATCTTATCATTGAATAAAATATTTGATGTACTGATCTTGTGGAAATACCATAGGTGAAGTCATATTTTGCGACTTTCGCGGATATTCGCATCACAAACCTTAGAGAGACGCATATTGATCCTATCGCCCAATTAAGTTTTCCAATGAAATACCTGCAATGGATTATGGTGGGCAATGACGATTTTAAAGCTAAGAAGCAGGAGGCAGTACGTTACCGGTGGCCTTGCATAGCCTGCTATGTTATTTAATAGGAACATATCTGAGTTTGATTATGAAAACAAATGTTCCTATTCTGAACTTGATCCCCTTAGCTTCTCGGTTGCCTCTGGTGTCTCAGGCCACCTTGCTTAAGGCGGTTGTGCTTGAAAGGGTCATTACAAAGCCCGTGAACTAGCCTTCTTTGCCACGAAGTATGTGCATGAGTGCTCGTGCGTTAACATGCTCCTTGAAACATCTGTTTTGGTGGCCAGGCGAAAGCTTCAATGCTCCCGTAGGTGAAGATGCTGTAGCCATTTCGCTTGCTTGTTTGTATTGTGAAACGATAAGTTTTCATGATGTTTGAAAAGGCATATTGTCAATTGCACGAATTCTGACCAATTCATTTACTGGTTCACTAAAGAAGGCATTGCTGGTGAGTGGGTCAATCGTCACTCCATACGTTTCGGAAGTAGGGAGGATACTCATCGACGGGGTAATGTGTCTACTAAGGCGTTTGTGGCATATAAAGCAGTGACTGGAGCCAGCTTCTAGGGGATGGTTTTGCGGGGTCATCAGAGTTTCCTGGAGGCACTATTGTAATGCTGGGGTGTTTTCCTTGTTAGCTGCAGCCATGTTCCGGATAGGGCATGTTTTATTCAGCACCCTCCTCCCAACCATCCCGATCAAGTCAAGGCTTGTAAGCATAGATGACATGACTGTCTGTTGACTTTGTCACCATAATGCAGTTGGACTTGCTCAGGTGTCCCCGGTGAATTGCTTTCATAGAGAATTATGTCTTAAAGTAGACATCTCAGCTAGGTGCATTCTTAGAAGACATCACATTCAATAAGTCATAATAATCACACAAATCAATATTTGCTACATTTTCGCCATCGTCGATGATTTCGAAGTAATAATATTTCAATGCCTGTCCGGTCGGGTCCGCTACGAAAGTTAAATAACTGGTTGGCGCTAAGCATTCGACAATTATCTGTTGCTGATCTTTCAGCCGTACTCCGAATGTTTCTTATTGGTGATATGATATTTTCCCTCCTAAACAAGCACAGTGACGGGCGTATTATTGCAACTTGCTTGTGTGCTCTTTGTCGTGAAAAAGATCAGCTAATGCATCTCAAATCTTTTCACACAATACAAATCCTCCACCAATAACAGTATTTCAATATTCGGTGCAGTAATAGTTAACGTAGATCCTTGTACAAAAAAATAAGAATATCAAGCATAGAGTAGATGTTACTGTTTTCTATCATATCCTGTCAACCGGTCGTTTAAATAAAACATGTTATACTTGTATCTGATCGCACTTTCATTTTGTTCATTTGTAATGGTTGTGCCATATTTGTAGAATATATGCTGCGGCAGTCTTGTTCAACCTATTTATCATAATCATAAAGATTCAATGACACATCTTCTGTCATATTCTACGCAATCAATGAGACACTATATGGGCGTAATGGGATACTAGATAGCCTCATGTTGTTCTCTCACTTGCAACATTAAAAGACTTCATATAAAATCTTATCCTGAGGAATGATTATGTTTGTCACATGAAAGAATCCCTTATATCTCATCCACAGTATCATATCTCCGAAATTCCCTAATCTCATATTTACTACAATCCTCAAGGTTAAGGCAAAAATGAATATGGTGCAAAAAGGTGTGGGGCTGTACCGCCTCGAGCAACTTTCACAAACGTCACATCTAGATTGGGTCCGACAATTTCGTATCCATTGTTAACATTAACAATCAGGTACATAGATAATATCGTAGGCGCGAGTACAATCGTCGGTTTTGTGTTCTATGCATACCTTCATTTTCATTCACTGATATATGGTTGGTATAGACTAATTTGGACTTTGAAAACCTAGAAGTGTGATATGCTTGACCACATTGTGGTAGCACTACTCTCTTGGTAATTTTTGTGTCCTAATATTTATTATCACCGGGCGTGATTCCGTTAAATCAACTAAACAAAAGTCTTGTTCTTTAGTTATGTCTATGTTTGACGCATTTGAATTATTAGCACGGACGTTATCATGAAATCAATTTCTATATATGCTTCAAATACTAAGTATAATGTTGCAAAATGTCAGAGACTGTATTCATTGAAGCTCAAAATTATCATATTCGCTGATCTGGTGCTTCACAAAACGGTGTATAAAAATGCCTCAGCTTGTCTTGTAAATGCAGCTGTGCATTGGGTGGGCGCTTTCGTTAAAATATTTTAAAGTATGCTTTTTATTTTAAAAATGCCAAAATAATGGTAGTGCAAAGTTATCATCACGTCGAGATGGCCATTTTCTTCACGGCAGAATACAGTGTCATGTGTTAGATACTGGCAATTCTGGTGTCTGGTGAGCAGTAAATGAATGGGTGGTGAATTATGCAAGAAGTTTGCTCAATTACGAGCTGCCTATTGGCAGATGAAGTTGATTATACAAAATTGTGTCCGGATTTATTCATTCGTTAGTATGTGAGATTCAGCCGACTTAATACAGCTGCCTATATTTCGTTCCTCGGACGATCAAGTGAAATTCTATTCCGCTTTATGATGTGAAATGATGCAGCATTCTGTCATTAAGAAATTTTTTTGTTAATACTCGTTAACGGCCAATTTCCCTAGCTTCTTCAACTCTCTCGCGTAAAGCTGGGACAAATATTCTGTTTTGTACATGGTCTACTTAAACAACGGAATAAGGGAAGGAATGAGCACAGTAAGAAATCATTGAGTCCAGTGAACATTTCGAGCTATCATACGTGGTCGTGATGGGCATTTGCGACGTAGCATCATTATTCTAGGGAACTTTATTTACTCAAGTGGACTTTCAATAGTTCAATGAGCCATATATGACTCTCAGGTTTCGGCAAATTCCCCTCGTTAATGCTTTCGTGTGTATCTCTGCACTTCATTGTATACTGCTGCGCGATTTCTTCTCTCAGTTTGCACCAGCGGTAATATTTAACGTGGGCAAGTGCCATATTGATATGCATAATGGAAAAGTCCTGAGCATAACGTGTGCGACCAACTAGGTAGACCATTTTTGACCGGTGGTCTACCAACACCGATGGAATAAGGGAACGAATTGTGTTTTGTGATTGAGTGTAAAGGGTATGTTGTTCGAAGTCCATCACAAACGCTACCGCATTTAGGTTTGTCTAGCATTCTCCATTCATTGCATGCTTGTGCGTATGAACTTGCATGCGTCATCTGCATTGACAATACCTTAAAAAGCGCCCCGTGCATGATATACATTGTAGTGGCTAGATCGTTAACCTAGTTGACGTTTAATGATTGGCAGAATATTGATAACGGTAGTTCTGCTAGAACAATGTCGACACATTTTTTATGCTTCTGTATTCCGTCATTTTCGTATAGGTCTTTTGGATTTTTATGTACATGCACACCATTACAAACCAGCGTCCGCATTCACGAAGAATCACGTAGAACCATACCAACGAAGATCAATACAATCATGTTAAAACAGTATATATATATATATATAGAGATATATATATATATATATATAGAGATAGAGATAGATATAGATATATAGAGAGAGAGAGATATATATTATATAGATATATATATATATATATATATATATATCTCTCTATATATATATATATATATATAGATATATATATATATATATATATATATATATATATATATATATATATATATATATATATATCTATATATATATATATATATATATATCTAACATATGTATATAAAACCATTCCGTCTGACAGATTGCACACAAGGCATTATGATGGGCTTATTTATTACTCGTTGTTTTTTGCCTCCGTTAACAAGGTGCGCTCATCTGCTTAGCAGCGCTTATCTGTTGATTAAATCAAAGGTGAGCAGAACTTCCTACGTGTTCAGTTGTCGAATTCTCTGGTTCATATTGTTTTATCTGGAGCATGATGATGTGAGTCATTTGCTTTGTCACAATAGACGAAATGAACAATTTTGTCTGTCCACCCTGAAGGAGTAATGCAAGAATGTGGACGCTTAGAAGATAAACAATAGCGATAGTAATAATAAAACTGAGTTAAAGTTGGCATGAAATCCTAATCATTGGATATGGCTAAAGGGAGGACATTTCAGGGAGACCCCCACCCCTTTCGCCCCCTTCCTATGCATAACCTTGCTCAATGTTTGCCATTGAGCTTCATTGTATCCATAACACAGCGCATTTACCATGCCAAGCAAAGTACTTAAGACAGAACCTAAACTTACGTTAACTTAATAATTCTGCACCGGAGATTAGATGGATGTTTTTTTTCTGAATAGATACAGCTTACTTTATTCCGAATGTTTTATCTTTTTGTCATGTTATTGCGCCGCGTTGCTTCCAGATTCTCCTTTCAATTTACCTTTTCCAAATCACTGCAGCGTTCAGTATCGGCAAATAGCCAGCTGTTATACGGTCATCAGCAACTGTTCCCAGTAGAAACGGAATACGCTTGTTAATCAAGAAAAAGTCAGCAAGAAATCCCAGCGCAGTCATTCAATTCATCATTGCCTGTTGTTCTTGTCAGCTGAACATATGAAACGGGAATATATATATGCCTTACGCTGCCATAACTGTCTATCGTCTGTAATATTTCGAATACCCTACTGGAATACTTATTGTCTATGCGACTGGGAAGAGTTCGGTTGCAATATTAGGTTACCTCACACTCTGCTGAAATGCTCTGCAAGATAAAGCCGTTTGTTTATAACCATTTTGTTCCTGATCACGTAAAACCAGATGTGATTTCCTGACTACTCATTAAGCTGCTCTCATATATACGAGCACAACGGATACAGCCCGTCATTAAAATAAACCCCTCCTCCGCCCTGCAAATCTATGGCGTCTGTCTCCTATATGAGAAAGAAAGCAAACAAATAAATCATCGTGTGCCATCTACACGACTAAGTGAAACTAACTATATTCCATACACAATGACACAATACATTTGTTTTTTGTATTTATTTGTAATGTATTAAATCTTATATGGAAGTATATATGGTGCTGCATGAAACGAAAAGGGTTTTCGTTGGTTAAGAATTGTCCCGGTCATGCTCAGTTAAACTCAGCTTAACGACGCTGCATCGTGAGTGGAGCGTCCCTTATTCGGTTCCCATATCGGTGTAATACGCACTTTGGTACATCATACTAGAGTCATCCGAGTTATTAATTAAAAATTAGTTTTATTCTAAAATGTAGGATTTTAATTCCATCCGCAATGGACATTGTTTGCATCATCTTCCGTGTCTTAGTGCTAAAGGTGGCACACAATTCAACATCGTATTGGTTAATGACGCTATTACATTAATTAACACTATATCATTTCAGTTCTGCCAAATGACAAGAGATGCAGAACTCACTCAGAGCATCATTGGTTATTTCAACCGTGCATTAGAAAATCGGTTATATTCGTTGCCGGCCATCAACAGTCTATACAAAACCCTCGCTATCTTATCCATTATAATGAATGGATAAAGTCACCTTTTTGCCGTTTAAGTTGGGGAATTAAGAAGCTGATATTGCATCGTTTGCTTATCGCTAGTCATCCTCCCTACACATGAAGTTTAATAGCTCTTTACCATGCATAAACGTATTATATTTCATTTATGAAAAACATGCTACAACAGCAAAATGTATTTAATGCGTATGTCGCGACAGCAAACAATTTAGCAGCAAATATGTGTAAAGATCTGTCTTCAAATGCTACCGTAGGTCGTCATGCTCGCCGTATAACCGGGTTTCTATTGTACCCATGTCGGTGATCTCCGGCACAGCTTCTGACGAGTTCGATCTTGTAGAGCGATTATTCAGAAGACATGTTTTGTATTTGCCTGGCAGCTATGACAAAATAAGCAGCAAGCTCAACTGCCTTATGCATATATCATACTGTGCAATAAATCATGCTATAATGTGTATTGACCATTGTCATGATGTCACGCGATACCACATGTAGCACCGGGTATAACCGGGTTTTTATTGCACCCGTAATGGTGCGTCTCCGGCAGAGCTTCTGACTAGTGCGATCTTGAAAAAGCGCTCATTCCGTTTTATATGTCTCTGCCAGCTATAAGAAAATAAGATGAAAGCTTAAAACTGCCTTATGCATATGTCATACTGTGCAACAAATCATGGTATGATATTAATAGAACTGTCTCCTGTGCATATACAACTTTGTACATTATTGCCAACAAGTTATAACATTTCAAGACGAAAATGCCGTGACCAGCAGCCAGGACCATCCAACAGTCGTTGCATCTAGGTAATCGATAATCGTCCGCTGGTATCAATTGTACTGAGCTTAATACATAATATATTAGAATCACAAGCTATATTTACCAGCGGCTGATGATTGTTCAAATGCCTAGAAAGCATGTAGTCGGATGCATCTCACTATTGTACTTAAAGACTAAAAAGTAAGTAGATTAATATCCCTCCTCTAAATTAATGAGCTCCTCATTTTATTCAATTCAACTTTATGAAATGTAAATGACAATAGAATTACGTAGACAGTCGATAAAGCCCTCTTACCCTCCCCCACAACCAGCTTCCACACACATACACAGACTTTCAAGAATAGTCAGCCATTAATCCGTGCTTTTTCTCGAATGCCCCCCTCCTTTTCGTAGGAGGATTTAACTATATGTCTACTAATGCGCCTCATTAATCTCCCTGAGCTCCTCCGTTTTAGCAAGAAGCTTAGGTTGCCATACCCTTGTTGCCTAGGCATAAACAGGGTATTGTTTTGCATATTAGACGATTGACAGTCACCAACCCTGCATTTGCTGCGCATATTGAGCTGTGATAATGAACTTTTCGTCAAGAATGGCCTTAAGACCAATTTATTGCCTGAAAAGCAATTATATTTGCCTGGATGCTATGTGTGCGGACTATTCTCCCTGAACCCTTAAGCAAGTATCATAGCCTTAACCATAAAAAATGACCATTTCTGAGATATATGCTAGTAATGATTTAAAATAAGCCGTTTTTTTCGCAAACTAGCAATTCTCAAAAATGGCCAAACGTGTTGTGTGCTGCAGTTTACTGCTCAAAGATATCTCCTGATGCAAATAGAACTTCAAAGTCACAAATGCTCCATGCAACTAAAGTCTACAAAAAGCTACTTGGATATAATAAGCAAGTTAGAAAGTAAGAAGGGTTAGATTCGACACTCTAGAACTGATCATTTATAGAAAGGCACGGAAGCCTTTAAAACGCTTAAGCTGGAAATGTGCAGGTCACGAAATGCTTGCAAATATTGATTTGATATAGACATGGATCGTTATTCGACATACCTATCTAGTTGATGCTTAAATATTATATTAAGCAATGTCATTTCCGTTCAGCGATATATTTCTGCTTATTGCACTATAAGTAGGAAACACTTCACCGAAATGAATAGTGGAGGCCTAGCTTGACCAAAAATCTTTCATGAAAAAGGCCGATAAAGCAGACTCACTAAACAATCAGCGCACCCTAAGCAATCTAATGACAGGGATACTACTCCCTAGCGTCTTTAAAAACCACACAGCTTCGCACCACCCAGTTACACTGCTCTAAACTGGTCAGCTGCTGTGAGTTATTGTTTATAAATAATATATTAATAACAAAATAGAATTGGGGTCAATAGCATGCCGTCAGCATTCACACTCAACAGAAATAAAGAGATAATAAGGCACATGTCGATACGAACAAGAATGTTACTTTTTCCGGCTTTTCATAAGCTGCAATTTTTGCGGGATAGGGTCAGCATCCATGGTCATGTATTATTTGGTTGATGATCCAGTAGGCTGGGCTTAGTTGCTATTAAGAACCTATCAAGCGGATGCATTAAATGTTCATACACCCAGGCTCGACGCTAAAATGGCTTAAGCAATAATGTATGCTTAGGCTGCACATAGATATGCGAAGTTAAAATCAAGCTGTTGCAATTGCTTCCATGCTGATTTAATATAACAAATGGCTGATCGACAAAAGCTTTATCAGTCGCGTTGTATAAGACATTGCTTGCTAGAATAATTATATAGGCGTATTAATTGTATCTATGAGCTCATAAACAAAGTAAATGATCCCTTATTATCGCATGATTCAAGCAGGAGCAATTTGCAATCCATGTTGTTAAATCTTTCAGGCTGAATCCGTGCAATATACCAAATAGTGTTACAAGAAGATTTTTATGGAATCTGTGAACCATGTGAAAGATGTTCCGAAATAATCCCTTTTCAACTCTAGTGGAAGAGAGCTATATAGAGTGGACGGATATGGTAAAGAAAACGGAAAGGGCTTTAGGTGCTGAGTACAGTTTTGGGTGGAAAACAACGGCGCTTGCACAATGAGTATCTGATCAATACAACAATAAGCAGAGAGCAACCATCAGGACGGTGCTCGTGTTTTAGGGTGGACATTTAATGACTACCAAATCCCTTGGGGTATACTGGTTAGGCTTACGTATCTAGAGATTCATTTTCCGCTTTCCGCTTTCACCTTGGGTGGCATATGTATTTACCAAATACCTGATTAACAACTTATGCTTCAACAATAGCCACGGCTTGGGAAAATTGTGTCATAGACTTATCATATCAGTGTTGCTACCGTAGCATGAGCCACACGCTTTTCTTTGTTTTTTGTTATCTGTCTTTGTACAGACGAATGCCAAAACAAGTGTAGTTTGATAACAATTGACATCAATATAATTTCACACCTATTGGAGGTGGCACTATTTCACGGGTAACTACAACGATGATTTATTACCCATGTGCAATGAGATATTTATTTCAACCTGAGCTCAGCTGTATTTTTCAAAGCCGGAAATACCAAGCGTATACTACCTGCATATCATTTATGATCTCAATCTTAAGTCTAGTCTCATGTTCCTATATACTTAAGATCTTGTCAAAATATGCTGCAAGGTTCGTTAGCACTTGCTAAGTCGGCCAGAATCGTTACCTCCTAGACGATTCATTTGGTATCCATGCGTATCTCTGTGGTTCTGGCATATCCAAAAGCTAAACCAATTATCTCTATGGTAATTAAGCTACCCTACCGACTTCCAACCGCCATTTCGGCTAATAAGTACGATGTTGGCTGGCAGTAGGTCGGCTTAATGACGCAATTAAGCCTTAATAGTTCTCTAGCAGCCCAAAATGAAGGATATGGACGACTGCGATACAGTAGATATGAGAGGTAACAAACTGCGCCATGGTTGTGTGCATGGTCGATACGACCTAGAGCTATAATGTCATAGTCGTCACAAGGCTGACAAGCGGTTACAGAATGCGAAACTGTTCATCATGATAGATAATGCAGATTTGGTGTGCAATAATTCTGCTATCATTTCTCACTTTGGCCATGGCACAAAACAATATAATATCGGCAATAGTATACGAAATCAGAACGTCTGTAAATGGTCTTGTGCTTAATTATTCATCATGACCTGCACAATCCAAGTGTCACTATCTGGTGTTGTGTTATGGCTACGTTCCAAGACGCCTTTAAGAACAGCGAAAAGGGTGATATGATCCGGTTAAGAAGTGACAGCGGCATTTTCCTCCTCTTGCGGGTGAAGGTGAGGACAAAGGTGTGGTTCCTGCTATTGCTCGAGCTTTGCTTTGCTGATGACTGCGCACATATGGCCTACACCGAGGATGACCTGCAAAGCGCCGTCGATCACTTCTCGGGAGTAGGTACCTGTTATGGGTTGACCATCAGTATCAAGAAGACGGACGTGCTATTCATGCCCCGACCAGGAACACACACTATTCCCCCTTAAAATTTTATCACGATCGGAGACGAGCAACTGAAGGTTGTGGATATGTTCTGCTACCTGGGAGGCCTGATCTCGCAGAACACTAGGATTGACGACGAATTAACATCATGAATCGGTAAAGTCAGTGCCAAATTTGGACGTCTACAACAAAAGCTGCGGTCGGATCGTGGCATCAGGCCCCGCACGAGGGTTGGCGTCTATTGTGCTGCTGTGCTGTACGGATGCGAGTCGTGGACGTGGTACCGGCAGCACGTGGGGAGGTTGGACCAGTTCCACCGTCGATGCCTGAGAAAGATCTACGGCATCTCGTGGAAGGACCGTGTACCAAACACAGCGATACTGGAGATGTTTGGCATAACTGGGATTGAGGCCCTCCTCATGATGGCTCAGCTCCGCTGGTCAGGTCATGTTGTGCGTATGGCGAGCAACAGAATACCCTTCTACGGCGAGCTGGAGAATGGCGGCCGCCCCCAGGGCGGCAGCTAAAGAGGTACAAGGACGTCCTTAAGTCCCGTAACGTCGGCACTTTCACATGGGAGAGACACGCAGGGAACAGAGCTTTGTGGCAAAAGAACTGCCACGACGGGCTGACGTACCTCGAGCAACATCACACTGACCGGAAGAAAAAAACGGCGTCTAGCACGACACGCAGCCTCATCATCACTAGGAGGCAGCAAGGAAGATGATCTGTCGAACCCGACGGCTCGGTCCAACTAATATGCCAGTTGATGTCTCAAAGCACGCACAAACAAGGATACACATACGCATACACATAAACACACATACACCCAAACAAATACAATACACATTACGCATTTATGAATAAACATATTTACTCCGACAGACAAACTCCAGGCGGTGTTCTGCCACGTTATTGAAATTCTTGCTTCTTATCACTTTGGCTGTCATCAGCGGTGCAAAGCTCCAGCCACAATCTATAAACAATCACACAAGGCGATGTCTGGCAAGCGTTAACGGGACTGCGTAGCTGTTATGCCTAAGGTACCCCTGGATACAGTATTTTGGTCCTTAGCTTGCATTACGGTGCTCTGCTTGGGCCTGATATACAATTATTTTTTTGAGCCCGAAGATGACGCTTTAAATGTCTATGTATTCTGTCCATATAAGGCTTCGCTGAACTTTGATTTTTCAAGCTTTTGTTGAAAACCTATTTGTCAATCCGTAAAACAGGTAAATGAGTGTCTTTGTTAATGTTACGTTTGACTATCAATATAAAAGGCCCAACAATAAAATGAAGATCCGTATTTTTTCCTAATAATCATCCAAGAGATCGAGGCGTACAGATATTCTTAAAAGATATATTATTATCTGATATGTCCAATATTTTGCAGAATAAGGTTAAGAAGCTATTGTATAGGTTTATGCAATCCCATCGCAAGCTCTTAAAAGACGACACCCTGTTCAATTTCTTAATGCGTGAATGGGGCTGATTTTACTTAAAGAGGCTGTTCAACCCCATATCGGGCACTCATTTCGGGATCATTTCGTTGATACATAACTACGTTTAACGCAGACATAAATAATGGCATCTTTTAATTCATGCCGCAAAGTTTATTTGACTGAAAATCATGATGATTAATTTTCAACATTAACATTTGATTGGAAATATCTAAGATGTACTGTGGATATCTGTGTTATTTGTTGTGTCATTCCATCGATAACGGTGCCTCCCTAAAACCATGACCACACGAATGTTGGCTGTAAATCAATACGCGCTCTATAACTACCTCGATATCGATATGTATACTTCCACTTTGATTACAAAATGTAGATTACATAAAAAATTCACTCATTTAAGTTGTGGGCATCAATGTGCATAAATTAGACCGACAAGCAGGAATGGTAATACATGGCGACAGCCGAAGTAAGGACCTATTTTCTGAGACCGCCGCGCCGCGTAGCGACTGAAAGTCTCATAAATTAAAAACTTTTGGTTTCCAAGGTGCGGCTGCTAAGCAGCTTGCTAGGCAGTCACGCTAGAAATATGGGGCTGACAGTCTCTTTAAGGCAAGTGGTAATATACGGTCTGCATAATAACACCATTATGCAGTGATTCGTATTACGAGGTACATTTCCTTACATATTATACTAAGAGACATATACTTCTCAATAGTCATTCTTTGAACTGCGCTTGAGGGAAATAAATATTATTGCTACCTACAGTGGAAGATCAGCGACGTCACGCTTTGTTGTTTGCACCAAGACTCTGACTACCAATTTAAAGCACACCGTCCGGACACATACAAGACCGTAAACGCTATAAGGTCTGGACCTTTAGTAGCATAATTCTGCCAAGGGTTATTTATACCCGTAACGGCTTATATCCTGGCTATTTTGGCTAGTGATTTACATTCGAATGCTAGTTCATGTCACCCTTTCTGTTCGCAGCATCGTGGACATCAAACGAGATATAAATTAACGGACTAATTCATCTTTTATTGGGATTTAGAAATGTGTTTAACAATAACTGAGTCTGGCGCGGTATTGGTTATTTGTTATTCATGGTTTATGTTTCATTGTAAGTGGACTAGTGTAGAATGAAAGTCGTCAAAATTACAATAAATTATGACACTTGTGGTGCCCTTTAGTAGCATTATTCTGCCCAGGGCCTTATAAACCATTAGAGGCTTAAATTCGGGCTATATTGGCGAGTGATATACATTTCAAAGCAAATTCATGTCACCCTTTCTGCTCGCTGCATCATGGACATCAAAAATGAAAATACAACAACGGGCTAATTATACTTTTATTAGGATTTAGAAATGTGTCTGGCGCGATAATGGTAATTTGTTATTTGTGGTTTATGTTTTGATTGTACCAAATATGTAGAGTGGACTTATCCCGAATCATAATCATCAAGATTGAAATATATTATGTCACGTGTGCTTCTCTTTACCTCGTACGTACCTGGTTGTTGTCCTGCATATTATCACTGTACCCAAATGTATTTAGATTTGAATTTGTGAATCTACACTGGGGGAATCTTACGCATAAATATTCAAAATTTATTTTCCATGCGTCCCATTGCTGTTGTATTGCAAGTTATCGGCTATATTATTGATTGGTTCTGTCTATACCTAATCATACGACCCGAACAATACAATATCTGACCCAGAACTTCTTTTGCAGACCTCACAAGAACGCATATAGAAGACCATCGTGTTATCCAGATCGATCCTTTATCAACCAGGCTGGGAATCAAAACATGCTTCAGACAGACAGGACTTGATTCAAGATGGGGTTGGCTCGAACGGTCATTAGTTGTTGAAAGCCTTTTGAAGATCATTGATATATTATGGGCATGGTAGAAAACCTTCCGGATTGCAAATGAAGAAACATGACTCACAAGAGGCAATCAGTGCTTGCTCACAGTGCTTGCTCACGGGCAATTAGGCTTCAGCTAAGTACGATAAAGGATAGCAATATTTGGGCACCTAACAATCAACGTGCATATTCAGCATAGACAATGTTGCACTCTATTTTGTTGTTTTCTGTTGTGGGGATAACCGACTCGTATATTTAAACAAACCGCGCATTCACAGTTGTTCGAAAGATTTTACTTTATTTGCAGGTGCTGACTCGGAGGATGGAAAAACAAATTGTGGGTTCCAGGATTTTGTTCGAGAATCTTAATGTTACTAAAGGCCGACATTTAATTTATCAAGTCTTTATTTCATATTTAGTCCAACATTACTCCTGCAATATGTCCTGGCTTATAAGCCACTCTACTACTATTCATCGTCTATTGAGATCAGCATCATGTTTTAGTGGTTATAATATGCTTATGTTTTGCGTTTCATACATATGCTCGTTATATTTATTGAAATATAGATGGTTTTGTGCGAAGGTAATATGCTTCAATGATATAAGAACCTTTCTGGACAGAAAAGAGAGACGACTCGGTTGACCATGATTAATTTCTTACTTCATCTTACTGTGTATATTGACATTTAATCTCCAGGGTATGACAGTTTTGTTGTTCGTTTCTATGTTTGCAGTCAAACAAATGAAACGTTTCATAAAGTCATGAGGAAACATAAAACAAACCATTTTGCACAAGAGCGTCATATTCAATGCAACGTATTCGGCCTTGTAAATATCAAATATATCGCGAGGCAGCTTCAGTAATTAGGCATCGCAATCGGTCCTCCTTATTTTGTATTCTTAACTAACATATGTTAGCTCCAAAAATGGGCACCAATTATCTTGACAACGACACCAGGCTTCCTAATAAGATGAAAAGGTTAAGGTCTAATGGTCGAAAGTTTAAATGCTACTTTTACAGATGACACAAACATGGGCAGATAACATGCAAATTTGGCAATAAACTAAAATATTCTGGGCAAGCGACTTTTGATTAATGAACATAAACTCCATTGGTTAAAACAAAATTGGCAAAGAAAAACGAAAGATTTGGTCGTTTAGATATTTCAAAAACTGCCTTGCTTTGCTATTATTATTTTCTGCAGATTTTCCAGTGTTTGCCTACGTTAATTTTAGGCTTGCTTTAATTTCTGTCAGATTCCGTAATAATGCAAAATAATAATGTGCGTGGTTGAAGTGCACACCCATCGCGCATCACATACACCCGTGCTCTATAGGACTAAATGTAAATAGTGAATCTAGGCACCTACTATCATAAGTACTATGCGACTTATGCATATAATGGCGGGTCGAAGCCGATCTAGGTAAAAAAAACCATATATTCGAACAGAAGCTGGCAAGTCCTTTTCAGACATCGAGAAGGTTGCAGGTGAGGCAACTATCTACGATTTCGGCCATGCCATCATTGTTAAAAGCTAGGTGTATGCATCTGTACCAACAAGGCAGCGGCGCTTTTGGTGGTGCAATGTTGTCTGATGCAGTGGCTTTGAACAAATTCCGCCACATCTGTGTAAAGTAAAACATTGTTACGGCTAATGTGTCTGATCGGACACTCGGCACCTCCTCTTATTTTATACTACACGTTGAAGCACAATCATACTAGCCAACAGAACACCAGTTACATTAAGCCTGACTACCGTATGCAGTAAGGGCCCTTGAGTATTCCAATAACTTCACTCAGATAAGTGCATCACACTTTCCGTTATACAAAGTGTTTCTTTCTTTATCTAGTCTGAATTTCTCTCAGGGTTTCAGAATCCGTGCTCCTCGAAGGGCTGATAATTGATAAAAAGCCAATGGACCAACTACTACAAATATATTCGGCTTGTGGTTAACATGATTGGACAATAAGGAGGATCAAGGTAAGAACCGAGGTTTATGGTCCATTAAATGTACCTATCTGTATGATAGCCGAGAGGTCCACTTTAGAAATTGTGCAGATTGCTGTCGAGTCCGCCGCTTATGTATTATGCTAATCGATCATCGTTATGAGCAAGGCGTATGCAAACGTACAGACATGGCAGGTGCGCTATTGATTGCACAATATCGTTGTTCACAGTTGTCGTTGCTTAGAGCAATTTTGCCCACGTCGGGAATGGTAGATATATCACAAGAGTTCAATTGCCAAACCATTTGGGAAAATTATTAATCATTAAGTAATCCGCAACATACTGCTTATTTGCAACATTGATTTCATCACTGTGTACGGCCGTGAATTCTGGTCATCCACAATTAACCTTTCAAACTGAAAATACTACACTGACAATTTACAATAGGTGTTTGGAACGAACTTTGTATTTGATGTTCCCAAAATAACATCACGATTGGTGTGCAAATTGTGATAATATTGCGCGTAGACGCGGTATTCAAAATAAAATTACCGTTACCGGTTTAGCCTGGGACGAATTGATCAATAATTAAGGTATGCATGTACAGATTGGCCCAAGTTTGAGATGAGTAGGGGTGGAATGAATTGTATTAGACGATAAGGATTATGCTACTTATTGAGTTGGATATCATGAACAGGCGATATAAGAGAGAACTGAAAAGAAACACGGTGGTGATAAGAATGTGTAGGACAATCGGTAATAGCAAATATAGATCAATGCAACTTAATGCTTCTTATAATACTTGGCATTGCTTTGCAAAAACTACTTCGCATATGCACTATCGGCATCGGTATTCGCGATGTATATGATTCACAAGAGTATCGTCCAAAGAGAGATTTAAACCGATGCAACATCGTAAAATAAGGTACGTCAATGTTATCATTGGAATAATTTGTTATTCAGCTTTATTGATTCGGAGGACAGCAACAAGTCCATTGAATTCATCGATAGATACAATGTAGTTTTTAGTTGGATATCAGTCTTCTAGTAGCAAAATCGTCCGGATCATTTAATTAAGAATGATACATGTAATATTATTTACCTTAGGACGCTAATGGCACAATTTGCTGGTAAATATGCTATTTCCCCAAAAAACCAGAACCTTGATTACATAACTTTTGTGACCCAGCTCCTCAGCAAACCGGTAAGCGCGATTATGTAACATGCTAAACGTTAACGTTAAGGTTGTGAAAGCAACAATATGATACCAGATATTTTATCGATAATGCCGTCATAAGGAGGATTCCGGACGGGTAAGTTTGAATGGATCGATGACAGTTTACTTGAGTGCAAGTTACTTATACTAATCACAAACCAATCATAAGCAATTATTTTGTTGGGAGATATTCGTACACTATATCTCAGCCATAACACATTACATTCATAGTCTTTGTACATCAATGCATAGAGTATAGTATGTGAGGGAATAAATCCTCGCCGAATATGAGCAATAATATTGAAGATATCTCAAACCAGTCTGAAGTGCCCCAAGGGATAAAGAATATATCCGAAAAAGGCAAAAGGTCAATTGTGACCCAAGGGACCAACTACCGCAGAATGGCTGGGGGATAACGAGGTTCAAGGCACCGACCACGAATTGAAATAAACCTATTCGTTAGGAAACAGGCTGGCTACACCTAAGGCAACTATACCTGTATCCCGATACTTGATGATTGCTAAGAGCAAGGCACATGTAACTGCGCGGAATTATCAACCTCACTTTTGAAGCATAGACTAGAGCGCTGGGATTGCTATGCTCGATACGGTGTCAGACACCATGCTGCTAATGTAGCATTGCCATACATATTAGGTATATAAAACGTAGGCATTATAACTGTGTCGCTGTGACGTATTCTATGCCAATACCGAAGCAAACCTGCAGCTGCAGTTTCCGTATAGCTGAACCTACTTTTCTATTTTAGTTAACATCAATACCTCACAACAGCTGTCGCGTGCGCAATATATTGTATAAATCTCGGGCAATTAGGAATTTTTTCAAGTCTCTCGGATGAAAACTCAATATCAACGATTGTATAAGAAAAGCGCTACCAATTTCCAAACTGTAAAAAGCCAACAAATAAATCTTTGTATAGCTAGAATCCGTTTTGGCCAATAAAACTCCATTGAACATCAGACTGCATCTTTATATTATAAGATGTTTGGGGCTAACCATCGCATAAATTTTATAGACCAGTTAAATCCTATTTTGATCGAACATCACATGCGTGCACGTTTAATGGTTAGTAAGCGTTTACTGGGTTCATTCATTCCTTCTGCATTTGCATAATCGTTGGTTAGTATGGAATAATTAGCCCAGGAAGAACAGCCAGCGAGTTGTAGTGGTATGCGCTACGTGATGGATAGACTGCCAGACGTTTAATCTGCACTTAAGCTAGTGGATCTCAGCATGTAATGAATGCATAACACGGAATGTGAAAACCGAATGCATCGCAAAACCCAAAGACTAACTTTTGTGCTTATACGCCCCGCTTTTCTACTAGTTGTAAATACCGATGGTACTGGGTTGTGTCCCCCGGAAAACATCGAATGTGCAGAAATGTTGATATAGGTTCATGCATTGAGTTGTAACTCATAGCTTATGTAAATAAGGATAGGTTTGAAGCGACTTAAAACGTCCGCTCGTAAATTCATCTTTCAAAATAGCTCCTAAAGAACATTCATTTTATAATCAAATATACTAAAGGTAATGATAATGTGTAAAAGTCGATTAGTTGCGGGAACAACCATAAATTGGTATGTTATTACTATTATTTCTTTTATTAACATTAGTATTGAATGTATCAGTTAGCTGATACAATGGAAAATCGTCCCGAGAGTGAAAATGATTATAATAATGACTGGAACTCCAGCTAATCAGATAACGTAGTCGTTAATGCTGACTAAAAGAGCGACCTGGTATCAAATGGCTCCCAACGTGCTTTTAATGTCTTCTTAGACAATAATTCTGTTGATTACTGTATCTCGTTGTTTTAAGCGGCTTCTTTAATTTGTTTCACCGCTGTAGTTAATAGATTTATAGCCAGAGTGATGAGGTGCGACCCGCAACGTAAACGTGTCATTGAGGGTGGCTAGGTCAGCACTCGGTATACAAAATCACTATTCTTTTGAATAATTCGTTACGCGATTTGCCACGTATGTTCATACTAGTTGATAATACCATTGTTGCATTGCGCGTTTGCCGGGATAATGTGCGTTACCACAATTTGTCGATGTAAAACCAGCGAGTTCCGCTGTGGTTGTCTCATTTAAATGTATCCCACGAGGGTGATTCGGTTCTATTTTGGCTATGCGTTATATCTCTGCCTGGTGCTTTCTTTTAAAGAAGACAAAGCTGATATCTATACTCAAGGCTCTCTTATATAATACCCATTTTGGGGCCTCCCTGGAAGGTCCAATCCCTTGGCGAGTATGTAGCGTCTTGTTGCTCTGCCTATTTTTATTTGTGCAGTTCACAAATATTTGTAGTGCGTCTTCTCTGCTCAGTGCATGTCGTATTTATAGGTCAAGTCTCGCTTGGACTTGCTCGGAAGGCACGTTTAACAAAAGGTACACAACCCCTCAGAATCCAATAACTGCACCCGCTATTAACGACGCTTGTATGACAAGACGATACATGCATCTACGTTGGGTGCTGATGCATTCGCACCTCGAGAGTTCAACGAAGCATACAATGTGTATCTTCTGCAGTCAAATCATCGTATCACATCCTGTTTATATCGCTAGGGGCGCTGTTAGCGTTTTTCTGTCATCCCTGGGGCTAGTTATATTTCGTCTAGCGTGCGTAAGTTGACTGCCTGCGCGGGATTTGTAAATAGCTTTATGTATAACCTACTGGTCCCTTCTGGAACGCATTTTATTGAAAGATCCATTCATAGATGTCATCATATTCATTGCTTGTTCGTCTAATCGTTGCTGCAGTTTTGCTGTATTCAATCCCTCGCCAT
>JAXDRA010000051.1:0-20857 GCA_034190875.2 Urechis unicinctus | reverse complement strand
CGTTCCTATATTTCTACATAGGAAGTCGTCATCATTTCAGTGTCATACTGAACACAAAACGAATGACGTCACGAGGAGAACACTGGATCGCTATCTACACCAATAGGAAAACATGGATATTATAGGACCTACCTTCTTTGACTCTATGGTAATACACCAAGTAGGTTTCATACTGACTGTGCTTGCTCTCAGCCAATCCTCACATTTCTTCATACTCTGTGTTGTATTGAGATGCACCAAATCATCGTTTTCAATCAATAGAGTTTCGGCTGATGCCCAGCCGCGTGGTAGCCCCGCAGAGATGCTGCCGTCGCTATCAAAATGGGACAAACATACAGTGGCCCCTTCAAACTGAGTCATGTCCGTTGAACACGATGAAGTCGTCATTTTCACAAAATTTGTTCTATTCTTCGCTTATAATGCTAGAGTTATATATATTTACATTTTGTGGTCACATGACTTACATACTCCAAGCACATGTACATCACGTGATAGTTGACACAGTAACGTTAATTATTCTAGTACTTGTCTATTCCTGAGCTACGTGTAATGGCTTCCGTAAAATCACGATCATTAAGCACATTGCGTACTTTATCAACGGCACTATTTTTGTCACTTATGGTCAGCTCTTTGACATTTGTAATAATGTCTGACGGGAAGAGACTTGTGTTCATAGAAGGATAACAATATTCACTATTTGTCATGCAACAGCGTTCCCTTTGTCTTTGGGAAGACAAATTCGTTGCTTTGGTTGATTTGGCAGTCCGAACGGCAATCCAACAGCAAATCAATTCCCGTGATTGTGTCATTGGGGATCAGTATTGGGACAAGTTTTTTGCCCTTACCAGCTTGGTAAGCCAACTTGTGGCCACCAAGGAGTGACCTGTCGTTGGGGCCGACGGTTTTCCTATGGGATGCGTTTACCCATACATTATTCCTGGCATCTTCCCATTCCTTCAGTTTGAGCCTCGCTGGTTTTTCTTCCCCTCCAGACATTATACAGGGTTAGTCTAGATACAAGTAACGACCAAAGGGTATTAATCTCTTGAGCATTCCACGTGATATATTTATCCTGGGTCATTTTGTTTATGGAGGTGACGATCAGCACTTTCAGTTGGTTTGCGCAGAACTTCTTGCCTTTGAGTATCAATCAGGACATGGCTTCTGTAGAACATGACGTGCCAGTTAAGATCAAGGACTGAGAGAAAGTATCAAGCTCGGGATTTTCCTCGACTTTATCTGCAACGAAAAAACTGACCCTTAAGCATCTTCGTAATTTGCTTGAGTAAGTACCCAAGGTTGATATTGAGGTCGGTCGTTCCCTTTGCACAATTTGTTCAGGACTTCCTCTAGAATAAGAAATTGTTTTCAATCGAAAACGTCGGCCAAGCAAAACAACCGCAGAGTCACTACGAGACATCCGACAGCACCATCAAGGATATGGTTCATTATCTCTTGTTGAAATGAAGAAGGGGCACCATTCTGTAGTGAATATACCACGATTTGACCAGTTGAAAAATATAGCCCTATCTAAAAAATCAGGATCATGGACGAGGAGACTCCTCCACAAATAATGACTTCATCATTGTCTGATGCGAGCATCAATACCGACAACAAACCACGCACATCAATCACTCGTGAAAGAGTGAAAGTGGTACTGGAAATATTTTATTTCCTACTGTCTGGTTGCGTCATCATTTGTGTTGTCCTAGCTTCTATTATTAACATATCAAAGAACAACCACCCTGAAATATTCATTTCTATGTTGGTACTATCATCGGTGTTCTACTTCCTCAACCTTCAATTATAGCCTCCTCACTCAAGACAAAATGAATACCGCAGAACTAGACCTTATAGGACGTCATGTACTTGGTTCTTCTTTCAAAGGAACATTTCAAAGGAACATATTCAGCACATCACCCAAGTCTCGTTCCTATATTTCTACATAGGAAGTCGTCATCATTCAGTGTCATACTGAACACAAAACGAATGACGTCACGAGGAGAACACTGGATCGCTATCTACACCAATAGGAAACATAATAGGACCTATTTCTTTGACTCTTATGGTAATACACCAAGTAGGTTTCATACTGACTGGCCTACTCTAGCGGCTATGAGTGGCACTAAGCATTTGTGGTATAATAAAAAACGTGTACAGTATGCTTTTGATACTTGTGGACCACATTGCTTATATTTTTTATATCATATGCGTAAAGAAAACAACCCACGTAAAGTGGTAATAAATATGAACGATTGTGCTGTAATGAAATGGTTTAATAAACATAAATAACTCAACATTATTATTAGAATCATACATATTAATACACATCACTATGGTTACTGCAACAGGAAGAACAGGATCAAGAGTTCTCTACTGGTTCTTTCTCTATATCACTCATACTTTCACTGATACTTTCATCCGAAGAACACTCTCGTAAGCATCCGCCTATCCCCATATGCGCACCTTGGCCATCTGCTGGGGGGTTCAATCTACACCCAGCGCATAAAGGGTACCGCATCCTCATTTCATCAGAGACTGTCATTTCCTCTGCATAGACATCCAATGCATGGTTCCATAATTCAGTAGCGTTAATTATAGTGTTCATATTCAACGCTCGTTCAAAAGAAGTATGTTTGGTCTCACCTTCCGTTGTACTGTCACTTGATGTACGCCTCTTTTTTCGAGGAGGACTTTCTTCATGTGAAGTGCTTGCTCTCAGCCAATCCTCACATTTCTTCATACTCTGTGTTGTATTGAGATGCACCAAATCATCGTTTTCAATCAATAGAGTTTCGGCTGATGCCCAGCCGCGTGGTAGCCCCGCAGAGATGCTGCCGTCGCTATCAAAATGGGACAAACATACAGTGGCCCCTTCAAACTGAGTCATGTCCGTTGAACACGATGAAGTCGTCATTTTCACAAAATTTGTTCTATTCTTCGCTTATAATGCTAGAGTTATATATATTTACATTTTGTGGTCACATGACTTACATACTCCAAGCACATGTACATCACGTGATAGTTGACACAGTAACGTTAATTATTCTAGTACTTGTCTATTCCTGAGCTACGTGTAATGGCTTCCGTAAAATCACGATCATTAAGCACATTGCGTACTTTATCAACGGCACTATTTTTGTCACTTATGGTCAGCTCTTTGACATTTGTAATAATGTCTGACGGGAAGAGACTTGTGTTCATAGAAGGATAACAATATTCACTATTTGTCATGCAACAGCGTTCCCTTTGTCTTTGGGAAGACAAATTCGTTGCTTTGGTTGATTTGGCAGTCCGAACGGCAATCCAACAGCAAATCAATTCCCGTGATTGTGTCATTGGGGATCAGTATTGGGACAAGTTTTTTGCCCTTACCAGCTTGGTAAGCCAACTTGTGGCCACCAAGGAGTGACCTGTCGTTGGGGCCGACGGTTTTCCTATGGGATGCGTTTACCCATACATTATTCCTGGCATCTTCCCATTCCTTCAGTTTGAGCCTCGCTGGTTTTTCTTCCCCTCCAGACATTATACAGGGTTAGTCTAGATACAAGTAACGACCAAAGGGTATTAATCTCTTGAGCATTCCACGTGATATATTTATCCTGGGTCATTTTGTTTATGGAGGTGACGATCAGCACTTTCAGTTGGTTTGCGCAGAACTTCTTGCCTTTGAGTATCAATCAGGACATGGCTTCTGTAGAACATGACGTGCCAGTTAAGATCAAGGACTGAGAGAAAGTATCAAGCTCGGGATTTTCCTCGACTTTATCTGCAACGAAAAAACTGACCCTTAAGCATCTTCGTAATTTGCTTGAGTAAGTACCCAAGGTTGATATTGAGGTCGGTCGTTCCCTTTGCACAATTTGTTCAGGACTTCCTCTAGAATAAGAAATTGTTTTCAATCGAAAACGTCGGCCAAGCAAAACAACAGCAGAGTCACTACGAGACATCCGACAGCACCATCAAGGATACGGTTCATTATCTCTTGTTGAAATGAAGAAGGGGCACCATTCTGTAGTGAATATACCACGATTTGACCAGTTGAAAAATATAGCCCTATCTAAAAAATCAGGATCATGGACGAGGAGACTCCTCCACAAATAATGACTTCATCATTGTCTGATGCGAGCATCAATACCGACAACAAACCACGCACATCAATCACTCGTGAAAGAGTGAAAGTGGTACTGGAAATATTTTATTTCCTACTGTCTGGTTGCGTCATCATTTGTGTTGTCCTAGCTTCTATTATTAACATATCAAAGAACAACCACCCTGAAATATTCATTTCTATGTTGGTACTATCATCGGTGTTCTACTTCCTCAACCTTCAATTATAGCCTCCTCACTCAAGACAAAATGAATACCGCAGAACTAGACCTTATAGGACGTCATGTACTTGGTTCTTCTTTCAAAGGAACATATTCAGCACATCACCCAAGTCTCGTTCCTATATTTCTACATAGGAAGTCGTCATCATTCAGTGTCATACTGAACACAAAACGAATGACGTCACGAGGAGAACACTGGATCGCTATCTACACCACAATAGGAAACATAATAGGACCTATTTCTTTGACTCTTATGGTAATACACCAAGTAGGTTTCATACTGACTGGCCTACTCTAGCGGCTATGAGTGGCACTAAGCATTTGTGGTATAATAAAAAACGTGTACAGTATGCTTTTGATACTTGTGGACCACATTGCTTATATTTTTTATATCATATGCGTAAAGAAAACAACCCACGTAAAGTGGTAATAAATATGAACGATTGTGCTGTAATGAAATGGTTTAATAAACATAAATAACTCAACATTATTATTAGAATCATACACATATTTATTAATACACATCACTATGGTTACTGCAACAGGAAGAACAGGATCAAGAGTTCTCTACTGGTTCTTTCTCTATATCACTCATACTTTCACTGATACTTTCATCCGAAGAACACTCTCGTAAGCATCCGCCTATCCCCATATGCGCACCTTGGCCATCTGCTGGGGGGTTCAATCTACACCCAGCGCATAAAGGGTACCGCATCCTCATTTCATCAGAGACTGTCATTTCCTCTGCATAGACATCCAATGCATGGTTCCATAATTCAGTAGCGTTAATTATAGTGTTCATATTCAACGCTCGTTCAAAAGAAGTATGTTTGGTCTCACCTTCCGTTGTACTGTCACTTGATGTACGCCTCTTTTTTCGAGGAGGACTTTCTTCATGTGAAGTGCTTGCTCTCAGCCAATCCTCACATTTCTTCATACTCTGTGTTGTATTGAGATGCACCAAATCATCGTTTTCAATCAATAGAGTTTCGGCTGATGCCCAGCCGCGTGGTAGTAGCCCCGCAGAGATGCTGCCGTCGCTATCAAAATGGGACAAACATACAGTGGCCCCTTCAAACTGAGTCATGTCCGTTGAACACGATGAAGTCGTCATTTTCACAAAATTTGTTCTATTCTTCGCTTATAATGCTAGAGTTAGAGTTATATATTTACATTTTGTGGTCACATGACTTACATACTCCAAGCACATGTACATCACGTGATAGTTGACACAGTAACGTTAATTATTCTAGTACTTGTCTATTCCTGAGCTACGTGTAATGGCTTCCGTAAAATCACGATCATTAAGCACATTGCGTACTTTATCAACGGCACTATTTTTGTCACTTATGGTCAGCTCTTTGACATTTGTAATAATGTCTGACGGGAAGAGACTTGTGTTCATAGAAGGATAACAATATTCACTATTTGTCATGCAACAGCGTTTCCCTTTGTCTTTGGGAAGACAAATTCGTTGCTTTGGTTGATTTGGCAGTCCGAACGGCAATCCAACAGCAAATCAATTCCCGTGATTGTGTCATTGGGGATCAGTATTGGGACAAGTTTTTTGCCCTTACCAGCTTGGTAAGCCAACTTGTGGCCACCAAGGAGTGACCTGTCGTTGGGGCCGACGGTTTTCCTATGGGATGCGTTTTACCCATACATTATTCCTGGCATCTTCCCATTCCTTCAGTTTGAGCCTCGCTGGTTTTTCTTCCCCTCCAGACATTATACAGGGTTAGTCTAGATACAAGTAACGACCAAAGGGTATTAATCTCTTGAGCATTCCACGTGATATATTTATCCTGGGTCATTTTGTTTATGGAGGTGACGATCAGCACTTTCAGTTGGTTTGCGCAGAACTTCTTGCCTTTGAGTATCAATCAGGACATGGCTTCTGTAGAACATGACGTGCCAGTTAAGATCAAGGACTGAGAGAAAGTATCAAGCTCGGGATTTTCCTCGACTTTATCTGCAACGAAAAAACTGACCCTTAAGCATCTTCGTAATTTGCTTGAGTAAGTACCCAAGGTTGATATTGAGGTCGGTCGTTCCCTTTGCACAATTTGTTCAGGACTTCCTCTAGAATAAGAAATTGTTTTCAATCGAAAACGTCGGCCAAGCAAAACAACCGCAGAGTCACTACGAGACATCCGACAGCACCATCAAGGATATGGTTCATTATCTCTTGTTGAAATGAAGAAGGGGCACCATTCTGTAGTGAATATACCACGATTTGACCAGTTGAAAAATATAGCCCTATCTAAAAAATCAGGATCATGGACGAGGAGACTCCTCCACAAATAATGACTTCATCATTGTCTGATGCGAGCATCAATACCGACAACAAACCACGCACATCAATCACTCGTGAAAGAGTGAAAGTGGTACTGGAAATATTTTATTTCCTACTGTCTGGTTGCGTCATCATTTGTGTTGTCCTAGCTTCTATTATTAACATATCAAAGAACAACCACCCTGAAATATTCATTTCTATGTTGGTACTATCATCGGTGTTCTACTTCTCAACCTTCAATTATAGCCTCCTCACTCAAGACAAAATGAATACCGCAGAACTAGACCTTATAGGACGTCATGTACTTGGTTCTTCTTTCAAAGGAACATATTCAGCACATCACCCAAGTCTCGTTCCTATATTTCTACATAGGAAGTCGTCATCATTCAGTGTCATACTGAACACAAAACGAATGACGTCACGAGGAGAACACTGGATCGCTATCTACACCAATAGGAAACATGATAGGACCTATTTCTTTGACTCTTATGGTAATACACCAAGTAGGTTTCATACTGACTGGCCTACTCTAGCGGCTATGAGTGGCACTAAGCATTTGTGGTATAATAAAAAACGTGTACAGTATGCTTTTGATACTTGTGGACCACATTGCTTATATTTTTTATATCATATGCGTAAAGAAAACCCACGTAAAGTGGTAATAAATATGAACGATTGTGCTGTAATGAAATGGTTTAATAAACATAAATAACTCAACATTATTATTAGAATCATACATATTAATACACATCACTATGGTTACTGCAACAGGAAGAACAGGATCAAGAGTTCTCTACTGGTTCTTTCTCTATATCACTCATACTTTCACTGATACTTTCATCCGAAGAACACTCTCGTAAGCATCCGCCTATCCCCATATGCGCACCTTGGCCATCTGCTGGGGGGTTCAATCTACACCCAGCGCATAAAGGGTACCGCATCCTCATTTCATCAGAGACTGTCATTTCCTCTGCATAGACATCCAATGCATGGTTCCATAATTCAGTAGCGTTAATTATAGTGTTCATATTCAACGCTCGTTCAAAAGAAGTATGTTTGGTCTCACCTTCCGTTGTACTGTCACTTGATGTACGCCTCTTTTTTCGAGGAGGACTTTCTTCATGTGAAGTGCTTGCTCTCAGCCAATCCTCACATTTCTTCATACTCTGTGTTGTATTGAGATGCACCAAATCATCGTTTTCAATCAATAGAGTTTCGGCTGATGATGCCCAGCCGCGTGGTAGCCCCGCAGAGATGCTGCCGTCGCTATCAAAATGGGACAAAAACATACAGTGGCCCCTTCAAACTGAGTCATGTCCGTTGAACACGATGAAGTCGTCATTTTCACAAAATTTGTTCTATTCTTCGCTTATAATGCTAGAGTTATATATATTTACATTTTGTGGTCACATGACTTACATACTCCAAGCACATGTACATCACGTGATAGTTGACACAGTAACGTTAATTATTCTAGTACTTGTCTATTCCTGAGCTACGTGTAATGGCTTCCGTAAAATCACGATCATTAAGCACATTGCGTACTTTATCAACGGCACTATTTTTGTCACTTATGGTCAGCTCTTTGACATTTGTAATAATGTCTGACGGGAAGAGACTTGTGTTCATAGAAGGATAACAATATTCACTATTTGTCATGCAACAGCGTTCCCTTTGTCTTTGGGAAGACAAATTCGTTGCTTTGGTTGATTTGGCAGTCCGAACGGCAATCCAACAGCAAATCAATTCCCGTGATTGTGTCATTGGGGATCAGTATTGGGACAAGTTTTTTGCCCTTACCAGCTTGGTAAGCCAACTTGTGGCCACCAAGGAGTGACCTGTCGTTGGGGCCGACGGTTTTCCTATGGGATGCGTTTACCCATACATTATTCCTGGCATCTTCCCATTCCTTCAGTTTGAGCCTCGCTGGTTTTTCTTCCCCTCCAGACATTATACAGGGTTAGTCTAGATACAAGTAACGACCAAAGGGTATTAATCTCTTGAGCATTCCACGTGATATATTTATCCTGGGTCATTTTGTTTATGGAGGTGACGATCAGCACTTTCAGTTGGTTTGCGCAGAACTTCTTGCCTTTGAGTATCAATCAGGACATGGCTTCTGTAGAACATGACGTGCCAGTTAAGATCAAGGACTGAGAGAAAGTATCAAGCTCGGGATTTTCCTCGACTTTATCTGCAACGAAAAAACTGACCCTTAAGCATCTTCGTAATTTGCTTGAGTAAGTACCCAAGGTTGATATTGAGGTCGGTCGTTCCCTTTGCACAATTTGTTCAGGACTTCCTCTAGAATAAGAAATTGTTTTCAATCGAAAACGTCGGCCAAGCAAAACAACCGCAGAGTCACTACGAGACATCCGACAGCACCATCAAGGATATGGTTCATTATCTCTTGTTGAAATGAAGAAGGGGCACCATTCTGTAGTGAATATACCACGATTTGACCAGTTGAAAAATATAGCCCTATCTAAAAAATCAGGATCATGGACGAGGAGACTCCTCCACAAATAATGACTTCATCATTGTCTGATGCGAGCATCAATACCGACAACAAACCACGCACATCAATCAATCACTCGTGAAAGTGAAAGAGTGAAAGTGGTACTGGAAATATTTTATTTCCTACTGTCTGGTTGCGTCATCATTTGTGTTGTCCTAGCTTCTATTATTAACATATCAAAGAACAACCACCCTGAAATATTCATTTCTATGTTGGTACTATCATCGGTGTTCTACTTCCTCAACCTTCAATTATAGCCTCCTCACTCAAGACAAAATGAATACCGCAGAACTAGACCTTATAGGACGTCATGTACTTGGTTCTTCTTTCAAAGGAACATATTCAGCACATCACCCAAGTCTCGTTCCTATATTTCTACATAGGAAGTCGTCATCATTCAGTGTCATACTGAACACAAAACGAATGACGTCACGAGGAGAACACTGGATCGCTATCTACACCAATAGGAAACATAATAGGACCTATTTCTTTGACTCTTATGGTAATACACCAAGTAGGTTTCATACTGACTGGCCTACTCTAGCGGCTATGAGTGGCACTAAGCATTTGTGGTATAATAAAAAAAAACGTGTACAGTATGCTTTTGATACTTGTGGACCACATTGCTTATATTTTTTATATCATATGCGTAAAGAAAACAACCCACGTAAAAGTGGTAATAAATATGAACGATTGTGCTGTAATGAAATGGTTTAATAAACATAAATAACTCAACATTATTATTAGAATCATACATATTAATACACATCACTATGGTTACTGCAACAGGAAGAACAGGATCAAGAGTTCTCTACTGGTTCTTTCTCTATATCACTCATACTTTCACTGATACTTTCATCCGAAGAAAGACTCTCGTAAGCATCCGCCTATCCCCATATGCGCACCTTGGCCATCTGCTGGGGGGTTCAATCTACACCCAGCGCATAAAGGGTACCGCATCCTCATTTCATCAGAGACTGTCATTTCCTCTGCATAGACATCCAATGCATGGTTCCATAATTCAGTAGCGTTAATTATAGTGTTCATATTCAACGCTCGTTCAAAAGAAGTATGTTTGGTCTCACCTTCCGTTGTACTGTCACTTGATGTACGCCTCTTTTTTCGAGGAGGACTTTCTTCATGTGAAGTGCTTGCTCTCAGCCAATCCTCACATTTCTTCATACTCTGTGTTGTATTGAGATGTACCAAATCATCGTTTTCAATCAATAGAGTTTCGGCTGATGCCCAGCCGCGTGGTAGCCCCGCAGAGATGCTGCCGTCGCTATCAAAATGGGACAAACATACAGTGGCCCCTTCAAACTGAGTCATGTCCGTTGAACACGATGAAGTCGTCATTTTCACAAAATTTGTTCTATTCTTCGCTTATAATGCTAGAGTTATATATATTTACATTTTGTGGTCACATGACTTACATACTCCAAGCACATGTACATCACGTGATAGTTGACACAGTAACGTTAATTATTCTAGTACTTGTCTATTCCTGAGCTACGTGTAATGGCTTCCGTAAAATCACGATCATTAAGCACATTGCGTACTTTATCAACGGCACTATTTTTGTCACTTATGGTCAGCTCTTTGACATTTGTAATAATGTCTGACGGGAAGAGACTTGTGTTCATAGAAGGATAACAATATTCACTATTTGTCATGCAACAGCGTTCCCTTTGTCTTTGGGAAGACAAATTCGTTGCTTTGGTTGATTTGGCAGTCCGAACGGCAATCCAACAGCAAATCAATTCCCGTGATTGTGTCATTGGGGATCAGTATTGGGACAAGTTTTTTGCCCTTACCAGCTTGGTAAGCCAACTTGTGGCCACCAAGGAGTGACCTGTCGTTGGGGCCGACGGTTTTCCTATGGGATGCGTTTACCCATACATTATTCCTGGCATCTTCCCATTCCTTCAGTTTGAGCCTCGCTGGTTTTTCTTCCCCTCCAGACATTATACAGGGTTAGTCTAGATACAAGTAACGACCAAAGGGTATTAATCTCTTGAGCATTCCACGTGATATATTTATCCTGGGTCATTTTGTTTATGGAGGTGACGATCAGCACTTTCAGTTGGTTTGCGCAGAACTTCTTGCCTTTGAGTATCAATCAGGACATGGCTTCTGTAGAACATGACGTGCCAGTTAAGATCAAGGACTGAGAGAAAGTATCAAGCTCGGGATTTTCCTCGACTTTATCTGCAACGAAAAAAACTGACCCTTAAGCATCTTCGTAATTTGCTTGAGTAAGTACCCAAGGTTGATATTGAGGTCGGTCGTTCCCTTTGCACAATTTGTTCAGGACTTCCTCTAGAATAAGAAATTGTTTTCAATCGAAAACGTCGGCCAAGCAAAACAACCGCAGAGTCACTACGAGACATCCGACAGCACCATCAAGGATATGGTTCATTATCTCTTGTTGAAATGAAGAAGGGGCACCATTCTGTAGTGAATATACCACGATTTGACCAGTTGAAAAATATAGCCCTATCTAAAAAATCAGGATCATGGACGAGGAGACTCCTCCACAAATAATGACTTCATCATTGTCTGATGCGAGCATCAATACCGACAACAAACCACGCACATCAATCACTCGTGAAAGAGTGAAAGTGGTACTGGAAATATTTTATTTCCTACTGTCTGGTTGCGTCATCATTTGTGTTGTCCTAGCTTCTATTATTAACATATCAAAGAACAACCACCCTGAAATATTCATTTCTCTATGTTGGTACTATCATCGGTGTTCTACTTCCTCAACCTTCAATTATAGCCTCCTCACTCAAGACAAAATGAATACCGCAGCACTAGACCTTATAGGACGTCATGTACTTGGTTCTTCTTTCAAAGGAACATATTCAGCACATCACCCAAGTCTCGTTCCTATATTTCTACATAGGAAGTCGTCATCATTCAGTGTCATACTGAACACAAAACGAATGACGTCACGAGGAGAACACTGGATCGCTATCTACACCAATAGGAAACATATAGGACCTATTTCTTTGACTCTTATGGTAATACACCAAGTAGGTTTCATACTGACTGGCCTACTCTAGCGGCTATGAGTGGCACTAAGCATTTGTGGTATAATAAAAAACGTGTACAGTATGCTTTTGATACTTGTGGACCACATTGCTTATATTTTTTTATCATATGCGTAAAGAAAACAACCCACGTAAAGTGGTAATAAATATGAACGATTGTGCTGTAATGAAATGGTTTTTTAATAAATAAACATAAATAACTCAACATTATTATTAGAATCATACATATTAATACACATCACTATGGTTACTGCAACAGGAAGAACAGGATCAAGAGTTCTCTACTGGTTCTTTCTCTATATCACTCATACTTTCACTGATACTTTCATCCGAAGAACACTCTCGTAAGCATCCGCCTATCCCCATATGCGCACCTTGGCCATCTGCTGGGGGGTTCAATCTACACCCAGCGCATAAAGGGTACCGCATCCTCATTTCATCAGAGACTGTCATTTCCTCTGCATAGACATCCAATGCATGGTTCCATAATTCAGTAGCGTTAATTATAGTGTTCATATTCAACGCTCGTTCAAAAGAAGTATGTTTGGTCTCACCTTCCGTTGTACTGTCACTTGATGTACGCCTCTTTTTTCGAGGAGGACTTTCTTCATGTGAAGTGCTTGCTCTCAGCCAATCCTCACATTTCTTCATACTCTGTGTTGTATTGATTGATGTACCAAATCATCGGTTTTCAATCAATAGAGTTTCGGCTGATGCCCAGCCGCGTGGTAGCCCCGCAGAGATGCTGCCGTCGCTATCAAAATGGGACAAACATACAGTGGCCCCTTCAAACTGAGTCATGTCCGTTGAACACGATGAAGTCGTCATTTTCACAAAATTTGTTCTATTCTTCGCTTATAATGCTAGAGTTATATATATTTACATTTTGTGGTCACATGACTTACATACTCCAAGCACATGTACATCACGTGATAGTTGACACAGTAACGTTAATTATTCTAGTACTTGTCTATTCCTGAGCTACGTGTAATGGCTTCCGTAAAATCACGATCATTAAGCACATTGCGTACTTTATCAACGGCACTATTTTTGTCACTTATGGTCAGCTCTTTGACATTTGTAATAATGTCTGACGGGAAGAGACTTGTGTTCATAGAAGGATAACAATATTCACTATTTGTCATGCAACAGCGTTCCCTTTGTCTTTGGGAAGACAAATTCGTTGCTTTTGGTTGATTTGGCAGTCCGAACGGCAATCCAACAGCAAATCAATTCCCGTGATTGTGTCATTGGGGATCAGTATTGGGACAAGTTTTTTGCCCTTACCAGCTTGGTAAGCCAACTTGTGGCCACCAAGGAGTGACCTGTCGTTGGGGCCGACGGTTTTCCTATGGGATGCGTTTACCCATACATTATTCCTGGCATCTTCCCATTCCTTCAGTTTGAGCCTCGCTGGTTTTTCTTCCCCTCCAGACATTATACAGGGTTAGTCTAGATACAAGTAACGACCAAAGGGTATTAATCTCTTGAGCATTCCACGTGATATATTTATCCTGGGTCATTTTGTTTATGGAGGTGACGATCAGCACTTTCAGTTGGTTTGCGCAGAACTTCTTGCCTTTGAGTATCAATCAGGACATGGCTTCTGTAGAACATGACGTGCCAGTTAAGATCAAGGACTGAGAGAAAGTATCAAGCTCGGGATTTTCCTCGACTTTATCTGCAACGAAAAACTGACCCTTAAGCATCTTCGTAATTTGCTTGAGTAAGTACCCAAGGTTGATATTGAGGTCGGTCGTTCCCTTTGCACAATTTGTTCAGGACTTCCTCTAGAATAAGAAATTGTTTTCAATCGAAAACGTCGGCCAAGCAAAACAACCGCAGAGTCACTACGAGACATCCGACAGCACCATCAAGGATATGGTTCATTATCTCTTGTTGAAATGAAGAAGGGGCACCATTCTGTAGTGAATATACCACGATTTGACCAGTTGAAAAATATAGCCCTATCTAAAAAATCAGGATCATGGACGAGGAGACTCCTCCACAAATAATGACTTCATCATTGTCTGATGCGAGCATCAATACCGACAACAAACCACGCACATCAATCACTCGTGAAAGAGTGAAAGTGGTACTGGAAATATTTTATTTCCTACTGTCTGGTTGCGTCATCATTTGTGTTGTCCTAGCTTCTATTATTAACATATCAAAGAACAACCACCCTGAAATATTCATTTCTATGTTGGTACTATCATCGGTGTTCTACTTCCTCAACCTTCAATTATAGCCTCCTCACTCAAGACAAAATGAATACCGCAGCACTAGACCTTATAGGACGTCATGTACTTGGTTCTTCTTTCAAAGGAACATATTCAGCACATCACCCAAGTCTCGTTCCTATATTTCTACATAGGAAGTCGTCATCATTCAGTGTCATACTGAACACAAAACGAATGACGTCACGAGGAGAACACTGGATCGCTATCTACACCAATAGGAAACATGATAGGACCTATTTCTTTGACTCTTATGGTAATACACCAAGTAGGTTTCATACTGACTGGCCTACTCTAGCGGCTATGAGTGGCACTAAGCATTTGTGGTATAATAAAAAACGTGTACAGTATGCTTTTGATACTTGTGGACCACATTGCTTATATTTTTTATATCATATGCGTAAAGAAAAAAAACCCACGTAAAGTGGTAATAAATATGAACGATTGTGCTCGTAATGAAATGGTTTAATAAACATAATAACTCAACATCCCCCTGTGGGTCCGGGGGGTAGAATAATGAAATGGTTTAATAAACATAAATAACTCAACATTATTATTAGAATCATACATATTAATACACATCACTATGGTTACTGCAACAGGAAGAACAGGATCAAGAGTTCTCTACTGGTTCTTTCTCTATATCACTCATACTTTCACTGATACTTTCATCCGAAGAACACTCTCGTAAGCATCCGCCTATCCCCATATGCGCACCTTGGCCATCTGCTGGGGGGTTCAATCTACACCCAGCGCATAAAGGGTACCGCATCCTCATTTCATCAGAGACTGTCATTTCCTCTGCATAGACATCCAATGCATGGTTCCATAATTCAGTAGCGTTAATTATAGTGTTCATATTCAACGCTCGTTCAAAAGAAGTATGTTTGGTCTCACCTTCCGTTGTACTGTCACTTGATGTACGCCTCTTTTTTCGAGGAGGACTTTCTTCATGTGAAGTGCTTGCTCTCAGCCAATCCTCACATTTCTTCATACTCTGTGTTGTATTGAGAGATGCACCAAATCATCGTTTTCAATCAATAGAGTTTCGGCTGATGCCCAGCCGCGTGGTAGCCCCGCAGAGATGCTGCCGTCGCTATCAAAATGGGACAAACATACAGTGGCCCCTTCAAACTGAGTCATGTCCGTTGAACACGATGAAGTCGTCATTTTCACAAAATTTGTTCTATTCTTCGCTTATAATGCTAGAGTTATATATATTTACATTTTGTGGTCACATGACTTACATACTCCAAGCACATGTACATCACGTGATAGTTGACACAGTAACGTTAATTATTCTAGTACTTGTCTATTCCTGAGCTACGTGTAATGGCTTCCGTAAAATCACGATCATTAAGCACATTGCGTACTTTATCAACGGCACTATTTTTGTCACTTATGGTCAGCTCTTTGACATTTGTAATAATGTCTGACGGGAAGAGACTTGTGTTCATAGAAGGATAACAATATTCACTATTTGTCATGCAACAGCGTTCCCCTTGTCTTTTTGGGAAGACAAATTCGTTGCTTTGGTTGATTTGGCAGTCCGAACGGCAATCCAACAGCAAATCAATTCCCGTGATTGTGTCATTGGGGATCAGTATTGGGACAAGTTTTTTGCCCTTACCAGCTTGGTAAGCCAACTTGTGGCCACCAAGGAGTGACCTGTCGTTGGGGCCGACGGTTTTCCTATGGGATGCGTTTACCCATACATTATTCCTGGCATCTTCCCATTCCTTCAGTTTGAGCCTCGCTGGTTTTTTCCCCCTCCAGACATTATACAGGGTTAGTCTAGATACAAGTAACGACCAAAGGGTATTAATCTCTTGAGCATTCCACGTGATATATTTATCCTGGGTCATTTTGTTTATGGAGGTGACGATCAGCACTTTCAGTTGGTTTGCGCAGAACTTCTTGCCTTTGAGTATCAATCAGGACATGGCTTCTGTAGAACATGACGTGCCAGTTAAGATCAAGGACTGAGAGAAAGTATCAAGCTCGGGATTTTCCTCGACTTTATCTGCAACGAAAAAACTGACCCTTAAGCATCTTCGTAATTTGCTTGAGTAAGTACCCAAGGTTGATATTGAGGTCGGTCGTTCCCTTTGCACAATTTGTTCAGGACTTCCTCTAGAATAAGAAATTGTTTTCAATCGAAAACGTCGGCCAAGCAAAACAACCGCAGAGTCACTACGAGACATCCGACAGCACCATCAAGGATATGGTTCATTATCTCTTGTTGAAATGAAGAAGGGGCACCATTCTGTAGTGAATATACCACGATTTGACCAGTTGAAAAATATAGCCCTATCTAAAAAATCAGGATCATGGACGAGGAGACTCCTCCACAAATAATGACTTCATCATTGTCTGATGCGAGCATCAATACCGACAACAAACCACGCACATCAATCACTCGTGAAAGAGTGAAAGTGGTACTGGAAATATTTTATTTCCTACTGTCTGGTTGCGTCATCATTTGTGTTGTCCTAGCTTCTATTATTAACATATCAAAGAACAACCACCCTGAAATATTCATTTCTATGTTGGTACTATCATCGGTGTTCTACTTCCTCAACCTTCAATTATAGCCTCCTCACTCAAGACAAAATGAATACCGCAGAACTAGACCTTATAGGACGTCATGTACTTGGTTCTTCTTTCAAAGGAACATATTCAGCACATCACCCAAGTCTCGTTCCTATATTTCTACATAGGAAGTCGTCATCATTCAGTGTCATACTGAACACAAAACGAATGACGTCACGAGGAGAACACTGGATCGCTATCTACACAATAGGAAACATAATAGGACCTATTTCTTTGACTCTTATGGTAATACACCAAGTAGGTTTCATACTGACTGGCCTACTCTAGCGGCTATGAGTGGCACTAAGCATTTGTGGTATAATAAAAAACGTGTACAGTATGCTTTTGATACTTGTGGACCACATTGCTTATATTTTTTATATCATATGCGTAAAGAAAACAACCCACGTAAAGTGTGGTAATGGTAATAATATGAACGATTGTGCTGTAATGAAATGGTTTAATAAACATAAATAACTCAACATTATTATTAGAATCATACATATTAATACACATCACTATGGTTACTGCAACAGGAAGAACAGGATCAAGAGTTCTCTACTGGTTCTTTCTCTATATCACTCATACTTTCACTGATACTTTCATCCGAAGAACACTCTCGTAAGCATCCGCCTATCCCCATATGCGCACCTTGGCCATCTGCTGGGGGGTTCAATCTACACCCAGCGCATAAAGGGTACCGCATCCTCATTTCATCAGAGACTGTCATTTCCTCTGCATAGACATCCAATGCATGGTTCCATAATTCAGTAGCGTTAATTATAGTGTTCATATTCAACGCTCGTTCAAAAGAAGTATGTTTGGTCTCACCTTCCGTTGTACTGTCACTTGATGTACGCCTCTTTTTTCGAGGAGGACTTTCTTCATGTGAAGTGCTTGCTCTCAGCCAATCCTCACATTTCTTCATATACTCTGTGTTGTATTGAGATGTACCAAATCATCGTTTTCAATCAATAGAGTTTCGGCTGATGCCCAGCCGCGTGGTAGCCCCGCAGAGATGCTGCCGTCGCTATCAAAATGGGACAAACATACAGTGGCCCCTTCAAACTGAGTCATGTCCGTTGAACACGATGAAGTCGTCATTTTCACAAAATTTGTTCTATTCTTCGCTTATAATGCTAGAGTTATATATATTTACATTTTGTGGTCACATGACTTACATACTCCAAGCACATGTACATCACGTGATAGTTGACACAGTAACGTTAATTATTCTAGTACTTGTCTATTCCTGAGCTACGTGTAATGGCTTCCGTAAAATCACGATCATTAAGCACATTGCGTACTTTATCAACGGCACTATTTTTGTCACTTATGGTCAGCTCTTTGACATTTGTAATAATGTCTGACGGGAAGAGACTTGTGTTCATAGAAGGATAACAATATTCACTATTTGTCATGCAACAGCGTCCCTTTGTCTTTGGGAAGACAAATTCGTTGCTTTGGTTGATTTGGCAGTCCGAACGGCAATCCAACAGCAAATCAATTCCCGTGATTGTGTCATTGGGGATCAGTATTGGGACAAGTTTTTTGCCCTTACCAGCTTGGTAAGCCAACTTGTGGCCACCAAGGAGTGACCTGTCGTTGGGGCCGACGGTTTTCCTATGGGATGCGTTTACCCATACATTATTCCTGGCATCTTCCCATTCCTTCAGTTTGAGCCTCGCTGGTTTTTCTTCCCCTCCAGACATTATACAGGGTTAGTCTAGATACAAGTAACGACCAAAGGGTATTAATCTCTTGAGCATTCCACGTGATATATTTATCCTGGGTCATTTTGTTTATGGAGGTGACGATCAGCACTTTCAGTTGGTTTGCGCAGAACTTCTTGCCTTTGAGTATCAATCAGGACATGGCTTCTGTAGAACATGACGTGCCAGTTAAGATCAAGGACTGAGAGAAAGTATCAACTCGGGATTTTCCTCGACTTTATCTGCAACGAAAAAAAAACTGACCCTTAAGCATCTTCGTAATTTGCTTGAGTAAGTACCCAAGGTTGATATTGAGGTCGGTCGTTCCCTTTGCACAATTTGTTCAGGACTTCCTCTAGAATAAGAAATTGTTTTCAATCGAAAACGTCGGCCAAGCAAAACAACCGCAGAGTCACTACGAGACATCCGACAGCACCATCAAGGATATGGTTCATTATCTCTTGTTGAAATGAAGAAGGGGCACCATTCTGTAGTGAATATACCACGATTTGACCAGTTGAAAAATATAGCCCTATCTAAAAAATCAGGATCATGGACGAGGAGACTCCTCCACAAATAATGACTTCATCATTGTCTGATGCGAGCATCAATACCGACAACAAACCACGCACATCAATCACTCGTGAAAGAGTGAAAGTGGTACTGGAAATATTTTATTTCCTACTGTCTGGTTGCGTCATCATTTGTGTTGTCCTAGCTTCTATTATTAACATATCAAAGAACAACCACCCTGAAATATTCATTTCTATGTTGGTACTATCATCGGTGTTCTACTTCCTCAACCTTCAATTATAGCCTCCTCACTCAAGACAAAATGAATACCGCAGAACTAGACCTTATAGGACGTCATGTACTTGGTTCTTCTTTCAAAGGAACATATTCAGCACATCACCCAAGTCTCGTTCCTATATTTCTACATAGGAAGTCGTCATCATTCAGTGTCATACTGAACACAAAACGAATGACGTCACGAGGAGAACACTGGATCGCTATCTACACCAATAGGAAACATAATAGGACCTATTTCTTTGACTCTTATGGTAATACACCAAGTAGGTTTCATACTGACTGGCCTACTCTAGCGGCTATGAGTGGCACTAAGCATTTGTGGTATAATAAAAAACGTGTACAGTATGCTTTTGATACTTGTGGACCACATTGCTTATATTTTTTATATCATATGCGTAAAGAAAACAACCCACGTAAAGTGGTAATAAATATGAACGATTGTGCTGTAATGAAATGGTTTAATAAACATAAATAACTCAACATTATTATTAGAATCATACATATTAATACACATCACTATGGTTACTGCAACAGGAAGAACAGGATCAAGAGTTCTCTACTGGTTCTTTCTCTATATCACTCATACTTTCACTGATACTTTCATCCGAAGAACACTCTCGTAAGCATCCGCCTATCCCCATATGCGCACCTTGGCCATCTGCTGGGGGGTTCAATCTACACCCAGCGCATAAAGGGTACCGCATCCTCATTTCATCAGAGACTGTCATTTCCTCTGCATAGACATCCAATGCATGGTTCCATAATTCAGTAGCGTTAATTATAGTGTTCATATTCAACGCTCGTTCAAAAGAAGTATGTTTGGTCTCACCTTCCGTTGTACTGTCACTTGATGTACGCCTCTTTTTTCGAGGAGGACTTTCTTCATGTGAAGTGCTTGCTCTCAGCCAATCTCACATTTCTTCATACTCTGTGTTGTATTGAGATGTACCAAATCATCGTTTTCAATCAATAGAGTTTCGGCTGATGCCCAGCCGCGTGGTAGCCCCGCAGAGATGCTGCCGTCGCTATCAAAATGGGACAAACATACAGTGGCCCCTTCAAACTGAGTCATGTCCGTTGAACACGATGAAGTCGTCATTTTCACAAAATTTGTTCTATTCTTCGCTTATAATGCTAGAGTTATATATATTTACATTTTGTGGTCACATGACTTACATACTCCAAGCACATGTACATCACGTGATAGTTGACACAGTAACGTTAATTATTCTAGTACTTGTCTATTCCTGAGCTACGTGTAATGGCTTCCGTAAAATCACGATCATTAAGCACATTGCGTAC
>JAXDRA010000050.1:15000-21291 GCA_034190875.2 Urechis unicinctus | reverse complement strand
AGAAGTTCGCGACAACAGCACTCGTCTAATTTCCCTTGGGCTCTATAGGAATTAGCCCATCTTAATAAATCCGTCATGGCTCGTGCTAAGCCTTTGTACTCTCATATACCGGTAGCATTTGCTAGTGCCCGTGTTCAATGACATGTAAACATAAATCTATCCCCACCGATTTTGGTGAATGTAACGGTAGTGCTTTGATTGAACATACATTTTGAATTTACAGTAGCGTGCATTTTCTGAGATAGTGGACAAAAAAAAGATTTCACTTTGCATTTTCAGCCCATATCTTTTTCCTGAGTGGAATTTGTTTATGCATCGGTTGCTCAAATCCCTCCGGTGGTTAAACAGTGGTTTAACATAAATAATCGACCAGATCGTACAATCGAAGCGTTTAGTTATCAACCAATAGCAAATAGCCACGTTAGCTGCAAATAAATAATAGGAGATTTCACTTAGCATTTTCAGCCCATATCTTTCTCCTGAGTGAAATTTGTTTATGCATCGGCTGCACAAATCACTTCGGTGGTTAAACTGTGGTTCGACATTAATATTCGACCAGATCGTACAATCGAAGCGTTTAGTTATCAACCAATAGCAAATATCCACGTTAGCTACAAATAAATGATAGTTCCAGTCTTCAGCAAGTTTTTATTTGCGCAAATCCTGTCTAACCTTTTATTTGTTGCAAAATGTTGTCGCATAAGATTGTCTCTTAATACCACACATTGCAGCAAAAAGTTCTTATTAGATAACAGAGGGGCCTTAGTATAGTTCAGATCAGCGAAGACGTCAATATGATATATAGTGCTAGCAATGAAGTATTGAAATGTGCCCGAGTGTACATAAACAAAGCCGCACCGAGGCTAAGATGATTGGTCCTAATGACACTTTAGTGAAGCTATATGTCCAATTTTGATAAGCAGGCCTTAGCTCGATCGTGAGCGTATATTTTGATCCTGCATTTGATGCGTTGCAAATTATTACTCACCTTCCTTTTCCCATGCCCTGACTAATATCCATTTCCACTTTGGCTTCACAATTCGCTGATATGATATGGTCCTTTATGCTCATTGTGATTAATTCTCCATCCTGGCAATACCTCTGATGCCATTGTGGATGATGATAGACATTTTAGTGAGCTACTTTTTCTGACCAATGCAATTTGTCATCTTATGTTTATGTTATACTGCTTCCAATCTGCGATCTTGTCTAGTTGGATGTATATATGACTAAAGGTTGTCTATTACTGTAATGAATTGTGATTTCGATCATCGATTTATAAGATCATGGTTATGTAACAGTGGTAATATGGGATGGGCCATGACGGGAGCCGGACAGTGTACCAGGGGATAGGAAATGGTGTCACAACCTGGAGTAGGTTGGCGTAATCTTGAAACTTATGGTGGGTTATTGAAGGGGATAAAGCTTGGGAACTAGGCAGGTAATGATTGAGATATCGGTGCGTGGAGAGGGGTATTGTGCGATTACATAGGATTATTTACCAGGATTAGGGATTCTCTTAGTAATCTATTGTGTTCAGCTGAGTGACTGAGCCAGCTATTGTAAAGGTTTTTGTGTTTCTGGGCTACTTTTACCTAAGGCAATGCTTAAAATAGTTGTCATTAGGCCTGTTCTGAGATTCGGTACATTGGTGTGGTAAAATGAGTATCGTCATAACGGCATTGAGTAAATCGTTCTAGTTATCCCAAATAAGTTCCTTGGTACATACATTGACCGCTGAGCATATAACTAGCCTCATTGAAACGCCTAGCACAACAGAGTTTGGGCAGTCTTAATTTCATTGTTCTGACGCAAGTTTCTCAAACGAAAAGTTAAACCATATTGTCTAATGATTACGGACAAGGCAGGCACCAAAACTGCGAGACGGGTGTCTGATGTAAACTCAATCAATCTATTAGCATGTTGTGTAACAAGAAATGTATTTTGACGATGGACAAGCGATGACCTGGTATGAATGTTTTGGCTAAACTTATTGATGGTGCATAATGACTATATCAGTAAAATAACTGAACGAAAGAGTATAACACGGGGCATGCTTTGTCAAAGACTAATTTAATTGTTAATTACACGCAGATTAATGCGTTGTAGTTTTCGTAGTATGTCTAAGAAAACGACGGACATGATCCATTGGTTGCCCATGAAAATGCTGCCAGGTTGTGGTCATGTGTCTGAAGAAACAATGCATATGGTTTGTCGACTGTCTATAAATGTTATGATATCAATAAGTGTGCGTTTGATTTTCGTTACCACTGATTTTAGGCAAAGCAGCTGATTTGTAAATGTCTACGCCGATGTAATTTTTAAATGTCGTATGTAAACAACTACCTGCTCTCCAACTTCTTTGTCAAAATACTCTGCTTTGGGCCCAAGGACCAGTTTCCCTTGTTGGTGACCAGAAGGTTCGTTGTAGTCTATGCATATACCGCAAGTTTTGCCCTCAAAGGCAGCAGAAACATCAACGAATCTATCACCATCCCAAAGCAACTCAAACCACCTACCCTCTTCAATGACTCCTCGGAACACCTTAACAACAAAAATATATTATGAGCCATAGTGCTGGTTACAGGCATATTATATTCAGATATCATAGTTGTAAGTTAACGAAACAATACTCAAGTGACGCGCCAGTGTGTCGTTTTCGTTGGTTATGGCAAAAGACGCAGTCGAAGAGATGGCGAACATATTGGCCAGACCTCATGTGCAAGATATTATTTGTGCTTGACCAAAAGAGCACTCCTGAATCACCAGGAAGCGAGTATGATGGCAAGTTGCACTCTGTTCAATAGAGCATTTGCTCAGTAGTCGTTTCGATGGGATGAGAAATTTCTCAATGGGGTAAGAATGCTTACCAACTCTCCCAGGATATTCACATGCACCGTACGAACTGTAACACGATCGGTCCGGTAAGGATGATCCTCTACATCTACAGTGACTTCAAATATTGGTGTTATACTAGGGATACCATTCAGACATCCATCTCTGGCGAAAATATGGCTACAGTTGCTTTGAAACGACAGTTGTTGACCATCAAAGGTTGGGCAATGTGGGTCACCCCAGCAGTAGCATCTTTGATCTGTTTTGACCACATAATTTACAAATCTCAATTTATGAATCAATTCCAGGTGCAATAGACAGAGGTGTTATGGTTAATCAATGATCAGCAAAATGAATCTATTCACCCTAGCTGGCAGAGTATTTATATAAAGTAGCATAAAAAGTATATTTCTAACAAGGCGGGTTGCAGTGCAAATAATCCGCTTCAAAATGACACGATTGACACCGGCGGTAACAGCAGACCTCTTTTCCTTTCGCGTCGGGATGGCATTTCAATTTATCGCCGCAGCCTCGGATAATTCTGCCCCTTTCTTTGGTTGCAGTATATATTGGCTGTACAAGAAAAGCTAAGTATATTACGAACCGACATTACGAGAAGATGAGCAGAATACTTTGGCTCCGTAATATCAACCTTCCGTTGAATAATATGACAAAAACGCATACTGAACACCAGTCAACATTTGGAAAGCCTTGATAAATGTCTCTGAATTCGAAAATATGCAATGTGCAAGTAACCAAATCACCCCGCATCTAATGATCACATGTTGTTGGTGGCATGTCTGCCATTGTTCCTGTTGCCTGCTTGTTTCCTCGTCCAGAGCTTGTTTACATTGCCAACAGTGTAGAATCTGGTCATCACCTTTTTCCTTACATAGATTGCCATAGTAGTCTCTCGCAGATATAAAACACCAATATCACACATATTGACGCACGATACCATATGTATGACAGTCGGGTTAGCGATGAACCAAACCGATGGATATAAATAAGTAAGATTCATTCATATTCAAGCAAAAACGGACGCTTTAATACTGCAAGTAAACAAATACATGAATTGCAACATAATTATGGCTTATAATCGATACTTCTTTGTGACTAGCTTATGCAAGCAGAACCAGGTCGGGAACAGTTTCCATCTCCATGGACGTCAAGGTCGCAATCAACCAAATGCTGACTCTGTTTCATGACTTCATTAGGTCGACACTCCACAGAATTAAGACATCCGAACCATACACCTCCGCTATTTGGCATTTGTTTCTGACCACAAGCCTACAACCATATGCTATGTTAATGTAAGCAGTAAATACTCCTTATAGCTGAATGACCGACAATTGCTAAGATTGATCAAGCGATAGCAAGATATGAGGATTTGATCTGCCTGTTTAGCGCTGGGGCAATACATGTAGCTGCCCTGACTCAGGCATTCAGCATAGGTGCTGGCATGATAAGTCCAGGATAGTTTGCCATTTGGAGGACATATGGTCCCAGTATCTTGCACAACGTCTTTCTTATCATCACCATGAACTATGGTGCCCGTTGAGTTTTTCGCGTTTTCAACCAGAGGTGTGCTTCTGCAAAAAGCTTAAAAAAGTGTGATCATTATCGGTCTCGCCATCGTCATCGTCATCACCAGTATTATCAGCATCGTCGATATCATTGACATCAACTCCAAACTTTACAAATGCTTCATTGTGTCTTCTTGCTACACATGCTGTTGATAAGCACGCTCTGACAATTGATGTACTGTTAATATGAAATAAGTAAAACATTCATTTTCCACTCACCTTCATTAACAGTAATTGGCAATAAACCCAACAGCAGAATGAGATAGACCATCTCCGACTGGCGAATATAATTGCTCGCCTGCACGTATGACGAGTTGCATTGATAAATGGCATAGTTTTGTCGAATTTGAAGCTTATCATTTGGATAGCGGTTCACGATTGAAATAAACATATATCAATTTATAGCAACAATGTTCTACCATGCTGTTGCGAATCAAATCAAACTTTCAACATACCTTATGAAGCGTTTTGGGCCACTTGTGAGCACAAACTGTCTCCAATTGTTTGGTTACGATCGCGTTTTATAGGCTCTCCTCTTCAATGACAAGGGTGTTCCTTTATTGCACAGATGATTGCACTATAAATACAACGCCGAAAGTAATTGGGAGTCATCACATTATTATTTAATCTTTTCACGATGTCATTAAAATTCTAAAAATATCTTTTGGCCACGAAATATATGCATGCGCATATGGTGCAATCTGCATGAAACTGTCAATACATGATCGAGTAAAGACGTCATGATTTCTGTGTAGCACCTGTGCAACGATGCATGCGCTACAATGCTACCGCAGACTACAACTGAAAGGACAAATTGGAATCTGCAACGTCGAGAAATTGCTACGCGTGTGATCAAAACACAAGTGTGTAATTAGATAAAGCAACCATGGCGCCCTGTTGTTATATGGCCTATTGATGATAATCGCTCAAGAGTCAGTAAAATATTATTCCACCTATGATACATTCTAAAACGTTTCGCGTGAGCGCAATGTCAAATATGCTAGAATCAACGGTTTTAAAACTTACCTAGGGTTGGAAAGTCATGACGTTATATCGCTCACCGCAGTATGCAGGATGAGGTTGATTGGGCTGACAATTAGCATTAGGTACGGATATAGATGCTCATGATTTTGTGCCGATGACATGGGGCTATTCGATGCTTTAACGTCGCCAAGTATTCTGCTGCATATAATGGACTCCTTTATTCAATACATATCCCAAGTAACATTCGAACGGTCCATAAATATATGTCAATGTCAAAAAACTTGTTTAGGTATTCAACATACTTATCCAATGGCTGGGTTCACTTGTCTTTACGTTGGCAGTCATTATCAATATTTATTGCAGGTGCTTAAGATATCTCTCTGGCTTAATTTGGTTTCCTCTGGGAGATCATTTAAAAGCACAGACGAAATTACTTTAACGGATGGACCTGCATAACGCGAACACGTTTAATAGCACACAAAAATCTCAATTCATCAAATAATCTTATCGCAACTTGTACCATATTTCTTTCGGCACTACATTTTACTGAATAAGTGCCGATGTAGATGCTGGCTTATGTTGTGTTATGGCCGAATTAAACTACGCCAGATTTTATGTTGCTCCCCGCTTTCGCATAGAGGTGTAAAATGGCAATACAATTAAAGGCACATGGTTCGCATCTTCATATAGAACCCTGCTCAGATATCTCCTTCAAGCACATTGCAGCGGAAGCTGTATTGATTAGAATCAAAGTTGTATACGCCTATTTGGATAATTTTGTTTAGTCAATTATATCAGTTAAACAATAAAATGAGATATTTAGGCGCCGGCGATATCACGTGAGGACTGCAACGAATCAAACGTTCATTGATATGGATTGTTGGCG
>JAXDRA010000050.1:0-12500 GCA_034190875.2 Urechis unicinctus | reverse complement strand
CAATATGATAGGGTAATGTTAGTAAGGTACAAACATAATTTTTCGCGGGTGATTTCTTTGGATTATGAATATAATAGTGAAATAAAACTTTAGCAACTAACCATTCGTTGACATAACCCGCATACCTCATTATCTTTCATAAAACCATATATACTTTATATACCCAAATTGCCGAAATAATGTTTAATCATGTGTGTTGGAAATGTTTATTTGAAAAATTATAATATTTGATTTTATTTTAAAATTTCATTTCCGAAATCTTTATTTTTCTCCTTATTCATCAATCTAAAACATTGAAATTAGATCGTAAATTACTACCAATGGTTCATTATGATCACATTTACAACAAATATTATGTTTGTAATCCATGATGGCCGAAAAAATGATTGAAAAATTTCCGTAATAGACAAATGTTCGAAATTGTATATTTGCGCGAAAGGATGGATTTATGCGCAAAATTTAGTGTATTGACCTTTGGTGGACGAAATTTCGAGGACCAAAAGTATATTCCAGGAATAAAAAGTGACCAAAAGATTTTTATTCATATATTGTATCAATTAAAATATGCCAAATAAATAATTGATAATTAATGATAGGAAAAATGTATTATAAAAATTTGTCCAGGAATGGTTGGAGTCCATGAAAGGTTGTAATCGTCACTATATATATGTATATATATAAATATATATTTATATTTACATATATATATATATATATATATTATATATATATAAATATATATATATATATATATTTATATATACACATATGCAATAATGTAAATATATTTAACACATAAATATATATATGCGAATATATGTCTAAATATATATTTATATACCTATATGTATATATTTATATACGTATATATATACATATATATATATATTTTTATGTATATATATATATATATATATATATTATATATATATATATATATGTACGGATACGAGCAATTCATACATGTACACGATAAGGCGTAGGCACTACCTTAGGTGATGTATTTTCACCCCCGATACTATCAAAGTATTATGATATATTTTGCAATATATATATATATATATATATATATATATATATATATATATATATATATATATATATATATATATATATAAGAATACATATATGTTTAAGTATATATATATATGTAGATATATACATATATATGTTTATATATATGTATATGCATATATATATATTTAAAAATGTGTGCATATATAAATATATATATATATATATATATATATATGTATAAATATATATATATATATATATATATATATATATATATATATATATATATATATATATAAAATCATGGCTGTGGTATATTTTTTTCTTCTTTACACATACAATGTCAATAAAGCTATTGTGACTGCCATCAATGTCATTTTCGCTAGATGCGCACTGATAAGTCTACTATATGCTAAGCCTTAATGGACACATATAAACCATCTTTACAGATCAATATACAAATTATACAGTCCGTATTGCTCATCTCTACACGCATAGTCTTATTCTGGCTTGCATCCGTGATAATCAGACATAATCTCCTGCTGCAGCTGTGTGCTTTGTGCACTCGGTATCATTACTAATACTCATTTTTGTTACTTGCGCCAAAGCTGTATGCTTCCTGCATAATTGTAACGCGCTATAGGATGTGGAGGCGTGTGTAGATTCGAGGCGTTGCACTCACCTAGTGTTTAGTTATATCTTGCATATGGGAAACGAAGTGAGCAATTTAATATGCAAGGGAATGCAAAATGATTATTTGGATCCGGTTAACACACTTTATTTGCCGTGAATCGACTGAATTTGATATGGATCCTTTGATGTTGTTATCAATATTAGACACATCAAATAAAGACAGTGCAGTGGCAACTGTATGTAACCAAATGTATGCTGTGTATCCACCAATTACCATATAAATGATCTAACAATATCTTATGGACACAATTCTTAATCAGCGATTCAGTTAGGTCAAACTCGTTTTTTCAATGTTCGCACCCTGAACTGCATTGTAACTGAAAGCCTTAATATCGTTTGCTTGGCAATTGATATTTTTACAAGTATCATGACATCTGTTGTGTATTAATCTGTTAGTCGCTTGGGATAATTGCTGGATCTTAGTTTTATTTCATGACTCTTAACAAGCGACATAACACAACCATTCATGCAGACCCGGGACAATTTCCAAAGCTCAATCTCACTTGCACAGTTATGTACGGATATTTTGTGATTATATGTCGAGAACGTACATTGCAGATGAGACAGCTAACAATGAGGCGCAATGACCTCTGAATAATTGCTTTATTTTATTGGTAACATCCTATAAAGCGACGCTCTGTAAGTAACTATAAGGAATTCCTGATGGGAGTACAATGTTTTTAGCCACCGTCAAAACATTATGATTGCAACGATAAATTCATGCCCATGATAAACCATGATGAATTGAGCTGCCTACGATACATGCTACATAGTTATGCAAATAAAATAATTTCAGCGTTTATACCACTTCCTTAGCCACTTATACTACATAAGACATCTTTAATAACAAACTCTGGTGAGTGACGAGTTACTGTGATAATGTGCGCACCTGACGAAAAAAATTGTGAGTACAAATGTGTGAATAAGAATGATGATGGTTAAGCGTGTTTGACCGCGTATGTGAGCACTAGTGTGTGACTCTGCCTTTGTTTTTGCATGGCTTTATTTGATGGGTGAGGCATACGGCGCGGGAAAGCTGGTGCCAAACGTGAATATGACACTATACTGGTTGACCAGCTGGGTAGAGATAAAAATATCAGCAGTGTAGCTGTTCGTTATGGTGTCGTCCTCGTGGCTAACATTGCACTGATCCAATTGATAAATATCATGGCAAGGTAAAGCTATTTTGTGCGAGAAATTGCTGTAAGATACTCCAACAACAGAGCATGAGACAGCTAAGATTGCGTGTATCTATACAACATGTGTGCTGCAAAACAAATGATTGATGACCACCGTTGATGACAGGGGACTGGCGCATAAAGCCATAAATCGTCTATACGCGCAAACCATGCGCGCAAACCATGCAAGTCGTTACCATGACATCAATATTTTATTACAATGGCATAAGAGGTACCTGGGATAGGAAATGTATCAGACAATTGATCGGCCTGTGCACAATGATACAGGATGCTGGGTTATTTTCTAAAGAGTAAAGCTTTATTGTGCTGTTATATAAAGTACACTGTATAAAAGTACATAGCGGTACGGATAGGTCACGCACCTCAGCGAAAAAGCTTAATATAATAATTGTTGGAACAGTTAAGATACTCGACTACTTTGCAATAAGTCTCAGACGGTGCTTTAATGAAATTATGCAGGACAAGAAGGCAAGGTCTCGTAATTGACAATCCAAACATGCTGTCCCAGTATGGCATTATTCACACGCATATGACGTCCGAGTTGACGGTGTTTCCGGTGTTTGCATTCCATACCTGTTATGGTATATACGTACATTACGGCTTAAATCAATTACCATGAAGTGAGACAACCTATCCGAAACCTATTACCACTGGTAGTGAAACAAATCAAGGAATGTTCTAAACTATGTTTTAAAATTTAAGAACAATTCCATTTGACACTCACGGTATGGTCCTGATTCGCTGTGGTCTTATGGTAGCTTAATGTACCACGCCGATATTGGGGCTGATTGCAGAAGCCATTAGTCATTTCACAGACATGTTGAACGTCCATGAACTAATCACACACATTACAATTACGAGTTGCTAACTAGTTATGCATGAAGCGTGCTGCAATGAACTATTCGTGATATCATCTATAATAGCGTGCGTGCTGCAATGAACTATTCCATCCTCGTGATATCAATCATATCTGCACTATTTATCACTCTCTTAAGTGCCATGTCATACAACAACATGTTCTTGCCAACAATAGCTTAATTGCATCTCGTGACACTGAATGTCATCTTAGACAGCACGAGGCTGTATTTCTTACTGTTTATAGAGTTATTAATCCTAAAATAGCATGTATATCTCTTCCTTTTATTGATTCGTATATCACGCCTCTACAGTTGACCCACATACCCGAGGCCGCTTCCACTTCCATGCAGTTAGTTCACATGGAAAACTTGCTCTTGGTTGAATAAATCGGCGTATTTGATATTTGGTGAAACTTTTATTAGGCTCATGTAAGATCTGCAAGTCGGTATGAGTTGCAATGATATATTCCATGCTTTTGGTCAATCTGTGTGTTTCGTGTCAGAACCGCACTTTGATAACTTATAATTAGACTGAATTTAACAGTGCCACTTTAAATACCTGCTTAATTGCAAGTAGGGCTTAAGGTCCACAGTTGCCGAGTGAAGTTAACTACTTCAGCGCACTACTCAAAAGCTTTATCGCTTAGTTCTTCTATAATGACATTCATATGTTGCAGCTATTGGCAGGCGAGGTTAATGAGCATTAAGCTTTATATAACAATATAGTGAACATCATACGCGTAGCCCCAAAAAACTGCGCCCTAACTAGGAAATGTTTAGACACAATCCGCAGTAATTCGCTTCATCGCGCTAACCAATGTCATCAAACTAATTAACCAATGGCCCACCGTGAAAAGCAATACATGCTAAGCCGCTGTATATTAGTTTAAAGTCGAGCATTATGAAGCTTGCATTTATTGATGTCTCACTTTCTCTCTCTCTCTCTCTTTCTTTCTCTCTCTCTCTCTCTCTCTCGCTTTCTCTCTCGCTTTCTCTCTCTCTCTCTCTCTATATATATATATATATATATATATATATATATAAATATATACCGTCAACTCGGACGTCATATGCGTGTGAATAATGCCATACTGGGACAGCATGTTTGGATTGTCAATTACGAGACCTTGCCTTCTTGTCCTGCATAATTTCATTAAAGCACCGTCTGAGACTTATTGCAAAGTAGTCGAGTATCTTAACTGTTCCAACAATTATTATATTAAGCTTTTCGCTGAGGTGCGTGACCTATCCGTACCGCTATGTACTTTATATAACAGCACAATAAAGCCTTTACTCTTTAGAAAATAACCCAGCATCCTGTATCATTTGTGCACAGGCCGATCAATTGTCTGATACATTTCCTATCCCAGGTACCTCTTATGCCATTGTAATAAAATATTGATGTCATGGTAACGACTTGCATGGTTTGCGCGCATGGTTTGCGCGTATAGACGATTTATGGCTTTATGCGCCAGTCCCCTGTCATCAACGGTGGTCATCAATCATTTGTTTTGCAGCACACATGTTGTATAGATACACGCAATCTTAGCTGTCTCATGCTCTGTTGTTGGAGTATCTTACAGCAATTTCTCGCACAAAATAGCTTTACCTTGCCATGATATTTATCAATTGGATCAGTGCAATGTTAGCCACGAGGACGACACCATAACGAACAGCTACACTGCTGATATTTTTATCTACCCCAGCTGGTCAACCAGTATAGTGTCATATTCACGTTTGGCACCAGCTTTCCCGCGCCGTATGCCTCACCCATCAAATAAAGCCATGCAAAAACAAAGGCAGAGTCACACACTAGTGCTCACATATGCGGTCAAACACGCTTAACCATCATCATTCTTATTCACACATTTGTACTCACAATTTTTTTCGTCAGGTGCGCACATTATCACAGTAACTCGTCACTCACCAGAGTTTGTTATTAAAGATGTCTTATGTAGTATAAGTGGCTTAGTAAGGAAGTGGTATAAACGCTGAAATTATTTTATTTGCATAACTATGTAGCATGTATCGTAGGCAGCTCAATTCATCATGGTTTATCATGGGCATGAATTTATCGTTGCAATCATGTTTTGAATGTTTTGACGGTGGCTAAAAACATTGTACTCCCATCAGGAATTCCTTTATAGTACTTACAGAGCGTCGCTTTATAGGATGTTACCAATAAAATAAAGCAATTATTCAGAGGTCATTGCGCCTCATTGTTAGCTGTCTCATCTGCAATGTACGTTCTCGACATATAATCACAAAATATCCGTACATAACTGTGCAAGTGAGATTGAGCTTTGGAAATTGTCCCGGGTCTGCATGAATGGTTGTGTTATGTCGCTTGTTAAGAGTCATGAAATAAAACTAAGATCCAGCAATTATCCCAAGCGACTAACAGATTAATACACAACAGATGTCAATGATACTTGTAAAAATATCAATTGCCAAGCAAACGATATTAAGGCTTTCAGTTACAATGCAGTTCAGGGTGCGAACATTGAAAAAACGAGTTTGACCTAACTGAATCGCTGATTAAGAATTGTGTCCATAAGATATTGTTAGATCATTTATATGGTAATTGGTGGATACACAGCATACATTTGGTTACATACAGTTGCCACTGATGTGTCTAATATTGATAGCAACATCAAAGGATCCATATCAAATTCAGTCGATTCACGGCAAATAAAGTGTGTTAACCGGATCCAAATAATCATTTTGCATTCCCTTGCATATTAAATTGCTCACTTCGTTTCCCATATGCAAGATATAACTAAACACTAGGTGAGTGCAACGCCTCGAATCTACACACGCCTCCACATCCTATAGCGGGTTACAATTATGCGGGAAGCATACAGCTTTGGCGCAACAAAAATGAGCATTAGTAATGATACCGAGTGCACAAAGCAGCCAGCTTATATTTATTATATATATATATATATATATATATATATATATATATATATATATATATATATATATCTATATATATATATATATAGATATTATATATATATATATATATTTATACATATATATATATATATATTTATATATGCACACATTTTTATATATATATATGCATATATATATATAAACATATATAGGTATATATATACATATATATATATATATACTTAAACATATATGTATTCTTATATATATGTATATGTGTATATATATATATATATACTTATATATTTATGTATTTATATACATTTACATTATTGTATATATATATATATAGATATATATATATATATATATATATATATAGATATATATATATATGTACAAATATATGTATATATAAATAAACATATATGTATATATATATTTATATATATATATATTATATGCACACATTTTTATATATATATATATGCATATATATATAAACATATATATGTATATATAAACATATATATATATGCTTAAACATATTTGTATTCCTATATATGTATATATATGTGTATATATATATATATACTTATATATTTATGTATTTATATATATTTACATTATTGTATATATCATTATACTTTGATAGTATCGGGTGAAAATACATCACCTAAGGTAGTGCCTACACCTTATCGTGTACATGTATGAACTGCTCGTACCGTACATATATATATATATATATATATATATATATATATATATATATATATATATATATATATATATATAAATATATACATAAAAATATATATATATATATATGTATATATATACGTATATATAAATATATACATATATGTATATAAATATATATTTAGACATATATATTAACATATATATTTTATGTGTTAAATATATTTACATTATTGCATATGTGTATATATAAATATATATATATATTTATGTATATATATAAATATATATATATATATATAAATATAAATATATATCTTTATATATATATATATATAGTGACGATTACAACCTTTCGTGGACTCCAACCATTCCTGGACAAATTTTTATAATACATTTTTCCTATCATTAATTATCAATTATCTATTTGGCATATTTTAATTGATGCAATGAAATAGTTTTATATGAATAAAAATCTTTGGTCACTTTTTATTCCTGGAATATACTTTTGGTCCTCGAAATTTCGTCCACCAAAGGTCAAGACACTAAATTTTGCGCATAAATCCATCCTTTCGTGCAAATATACAATTTCGAACATTTGTCTATTACGGAAATTTTTCAATCATTTTTTCGGCCATCATGGATTACAAACATAATATTTTTTGTAAATGTGATCATAATGAACCATTGGTAGCAATTTACGATCTAATTCAATGTTTTAGATTGATGAATAAGGAGAAAAATAAAGATTTCGGAAATGAAATTTTAAAATAAAATCAAATATTATAATTTTTCAAATAAACATTTCCAACACACATGATTAAACATTATTTCGGCAATTTGGGTATATAAAGTATATATGGTTTTATGACAGATAATGAGGTATGCGGGTTATGTCAACGAATGGTTAGTTGCTAAAATTTTATTTCCCTATTATATTCATAATCCAAAGAAATCACCCGCGAAAAATTATTTTTGTACCTTACTAACATTACCCTATCATATTGGAATGGTCAAACCAAAATATTTTCAATTATTTAAAAAAAAAGTGCGTTGACTTTCAGGGGACATATTGGTATATCCTTTGGTTGTCGCAAGTCTACAAAATGTTGGCGGTCTGTCCATTAAAGGTCGGGTTCGTGCTAATATAAATATATGTATATATATAGATATATATATATATATATATATATATATCTCTATATAGATATATATATATAGAGAGAGATATCTCTAGAGAGAGATATATATATATCTATGTCTCTCTATCTATATCTTTATCTCTATCTCCGGGAGAGATATATATAGAGAGATAGATATATATAAATATAGAAATATCTATCTCCTCTCCATCTGCATATATATCTCCCTATGTCTCGGTCCTCTAAACAGATAAGAGAGGATCTCTCTACCTCTCCTCTTTCTCTCTCTATATCCAGATATTTCTATCTATCTCTCTCTCTCCCTCTCTTATCTCTGTTCTCCATCTCTCTCTCTGTCTATATAGACTCTATATATATCTCTATATCTCTATCTATAGATATATCTCTATATATATATATATCTCTCTCTCTATAGATATATATATATATCTATATATATATATATATCTATATGTATATAAATATATATATAGATCTAAATATATCATAGTAGGTTAATAGTATCGGGATAAACTACATCACCTAAGTGCCAAAATTATCCTGTACATGTATGCATTACTAATATCCGTTCAGCCACACACCTTTTGTGATTTTTCCATAGATATTAGCATGGCCATGGAGCATATACCATACGACGTAATCTACCTCCAGCAACCTGGTCTCATCATATCCCCATCAACGGTCACGAATTAACATCAATTCAAACAACGTCAGGGTATGTGCTACCATTGATTGATTTATGGGCCATCAGTACGTCCTCGCATGAATTGATGATACGGGTAATACGCTTCCATAAATAAAGGGATCGTCAACTGATCGTTACGGGTCAAAACAATTGACCTGTTTCTTCTTGTGGGTCAATCTTAAAGCGGATTCTGGATGTGTGCTTCTGTCGTAACCCTTCAGAAGTCATACGTTTAAACCAGTTTGCTTAAAAACACAGGGAAGCGGCTGTACACTGACATCAACATCATTTGTAGACTGATTCGGCAAAGATTTGATTGTTGTACATAGCCACAATAATCTGAACAGGGATACATTTGAGATAACATAGGATCAAAAATAACAGCATTTATATATTTGCAGTTATCTATCGTTACACCTGTTCCCCCCATAAGGATTAATCTAATAATTACGAGCACGTACACTATGAAACCCCTACAACCATAAATACTTTGACCCTAATAGTCAAAACAGTGTTTAATTCTGAAGTTCTGAATACCTTTTGTTGAAGAATTACTAGATTTGATTTATTTTGCAATCGTAATACCGAACCCAATTATTTCTCAGTATTCGTCTATCTACAACTTATGATAAGATGATGAAGAGAGATATATATATAGAGATATATATATAGAGAGAGAGAGAGATAGATATATAGAGAGATATATATATATATATATATATATATATATATATATATATAGATATATATATAGATATATATCTAGATATATATAGATATATATATATATATATATATATAGAGATATCTCTATATATCTATATCCCTATATATCTATATCTCTACTCTATATATATATATATATATATATATATCTATCTATATATATATATCTCTGTCCCTCTCTCTCTCTATCTATATACTATATATATATATATATACATATATATACGCACACACACAAAGACACACACACATACTCACACAGAGAGATATATATTTTATATATATTTATAAATATTATTTATATATATACATATATATATATATATATCAATATATGGATATATATATATGTTTATATATATATATTTAATCATATATATATATAATGATATATATATATGCGTATATATATACATATAAACACATATATATATATATATTGATATATATATATGCGTATATTTGCATATATATATATAATGTTTATATTTATAAATATATATAAAGATATACAGCTCTGTGTGTGTGTACCCGATTACGTCGCTGACATTAATCGGAGTTTATTGACCGCTAACTCCTATTTAGAACTTGAACAGAATGAAAAGATCGATGAAATGCGGACTAATATGCACGGGCTCATCTCGTCAAAGTATTGTTGTTTTAGTAACTGAACGGGTGTTTTGCCCTTCATAGACGCAGCGGAGCTCAAGATTAATGACTGTGGTTCGACATTGTCGCTTCTGATGAATACGTTGATATAGTCATTATGCACCATCAATAAGTTTAGCCAAAACATTCATACCAGGCATCGCTTGTCCATCGTCAAAATACATTTCTTGTTACACAACATGCTAATAGATTGATTGAGTTTACATCAGACACCCGTGTCGCCGTTTTGGAGCCTGCCTTGTCCGTAATCATTAGACAATATGGTTTAACTTTTCGTTTGAGAAGGCATTTCAATGAGGCTAGTTATATGCTCAGCGGTCGATGTATGTACCAAGGAACTTATTTGGGATAACTAGAACGATTTACTCAAAGACGTTATGACGATACTCATTTTACCGCACCAATGTACTGTCGTTTGAAAGCAACCTTAGCCATATTTTCGCCAGAGATGGATGTCTGAATGGTATCCCTAGTATAACACCAACATTTGAAATCACTGTAGATGTAGAGGATCATCCTTACCGGACCGATCGTGTTACAGTTCGTACGGTGCATGTGAATATCTTGGGAGAGTTGGTAAGCATTCTTACCCCATTGAGAAATTTCTCATCCCATCGAAACGACTACTGAGCAAATGCTCTATTGAACAGAGTGCAACTTTCCATCATACTCGCTTCCTGGTGATTCAGGAGTGCTCTTTTGGTCAAGCACAAATAATATCTTGCACATGAGGTCTGGCCAATATGTTCGCCATCTCTTCGACTGCGTCCTTTGCCATAACCAACGAAAACGACACACTGGCGCGTCACTTGAGTATTGTTTCGTTAACTTACAACTATGATATCTGAATATAATATGCCTGTAACCAGCACTATGGCTCATAATATATTTTTGTTGTTAAGGTGTTCCGAGGAGTCATTGAAGAGGGTAGGTGGTTTGAGTTGCTTTGGGATGGTGATAGATTCGTTGATGTTTCTGCTGCCTTTGAGGGCAAAACTTACGGTATATGCATGGACTACAACGGAACTTCTGATCAGCAGCAAGGGAAACTGGTCCTTGGGCCCAAAGCAGAGTATTTTGACAAAGAAATCGGAGAGCAGGTAGTTGTTTACATACGATGTTTAAAAAATACATCGCCTTGGACAATTACATATTAGCTGCTTTGCCTAAAATCAGAGGTAACGAAAAATAATTGCACACATCATAACATATATAGACCGTCGCCAAACCAAATGCTTTGTTTCTTCAGACACATGATCACAACCTGGCAGCATTTTCATGGGCAACCAATGGATCATGTCCGTCTTCATATTAAACATACTACGAAAACTACAACGCATTAATCTGCATGGAATTAACAGTGGATGCAATTAAATTAAGTGTTTGACAAAGCATGCACCGTGTTATACTCGTTCGTTCAGTTATTTTACTGACATAGTCATTATGCACCATCGATAACGTTAGCCAAATTTTTCACCTTATTCACGACGAAATGTTAGCTATTTTATATTTAATGAAGGGGCGTATACTATTGGTGTGTGTGTGCTTGTGTTAGTGTGTATATGTTTATGTATTCTATATGGTCAACGTCATGAATCTGTGCAATATTCAAAAACATAAATCGTTGGGATGTAACTGGATGTGCTCTAAAAGATTCGATTGGACCATTTGAGGTTACCCGAGTGTTAGTAGAATGGGTTTTGACGTTTCCATCGGCTTGGTATCATTAACATTACATACCAGGTCATCGCTTGCCCATCGTCAAAATACATTTCTTGTTACTCAACATGCTAATAGATTGATTTAGTTTACATCAGACACCCGTGTCACCGTTTTGGAGCCTGCCCTGTCCGTAATCAATGGACAATTTGGTTTAAATTTTCGTTGGAGA
>JAXDRA010000047.1:0-14032 GCA_034190875.2 Urechis unicinctus | reverse complement strand
GAATAAGTCGACTCCGTGGCGCAATGGATAGCGCGTCGTGGACTTCTAGTGGTAAAGTAGCAATTCGGAGGCTGTGGGTTCGAGTCCCACCGGAGTCGAAATACTTTTATATCAGTGAAGGGTATTGTCATCAAATCACTCTCCAGGTAGACATCCATGAATATTCGGCCTCAATAGTTAGTTGCGAGTTTATCTAACATAATTCTGCTGCTTTTGTCACAGCTACACATGACCATAATACATCCCTGACAATACAGTTTTACATTGTTTTAAGGGGTGCTATGCATCCGTGTGGCAGCATATATTTGTGTGATAAAGATACCAAAATCACATCAAAATGAAACTGCAAATACATATTCGTTTCGTAAACTGTACATATTGCCAGAGCTCATGAACGTGGGGAAAACATTGTTTGGATGACTAAATATATGTTACTTCCATGCACTTGAAGACGCTACGTGTCTAAAGCTAGTGATGTGATATTATTCAATCAAAATGTGGCTAGTACAAAAACAAACCCCTCTGATAACTGCTATATTATTTGTCACCCATTCATTATTGAAGTCGACTCCGTGGCGCAATGGATAGCGTTTCGACTAAAGTGCGTCAATTCGGAGCTCATGAACGTGTCCCACCGGAAAAGTTTGGATAACTAAATATATGTTACGGAGAAGACGCTGTGTGTCTCGAGTGATGTGATATTATTCAATCAAAATGTCGCTAGTACTTTTATAACCCCCCTCTGATAACTGCTATTTTGTCACCCAAAATCAGTCGACTCCGTGGCGCAATGGATAGCGCGTCGGATTCTAGTGGTCGTAGCAATCGGAGGCTGTGGGTTCGAGTCCCACCGAGTCGAAATACTTTTATATCAGTGAAGGGTATTGTCATCAAATCACTCTCCAGTCATCCATGAATATTCGGCAATAGTGACCATTTATAACATAATTGCCTGACTAACATACATAATACATCCCTGACAATACAGTTTTACATTGTTTAAAGGGTGCTATGCATCCGTGTGGCAGCATATATTTGTGTGATAAAGATACCAAAATCACATCAAAATGAAACTGCAAATACATATTCGTTTCGTAAACTGTACATATTGCCAGAGCTCATGAACGTGGGGAAAAATGGGGTCGGAAAACATATTGTTTGGATGACTAAATATATGTTACTTCCATGCACTTGAAGTTTTACATTGTTTTAAGGGGTGCTATGCATCCGTGTGGCAGCATATATTTGTGTGATAAAGATACCAAAATCACATCAAAATGAAACTGAAAATACATATTCGTTTCGTAAACTGTACACATTGCCAGAGCTCATGAACGTGGGGAAAACATTGTTTGGATAACTAAATATAAATATATGTTACTTTCATGCACATGAAGACGCTATGTGTCTAAAGCTAGTGATGTGATATTATTCAATCAAAATGTGGCTAGTACAAAAACAAACCCCTCTGATAACTGCTATATTATTTGTCACCCATTCATTTTGAATAAGTCGACTCCGTGGCGCAATGGATAGCGCGTCGGACTTCTAGTGGTAAAGTAGCAATTCGGAGGCTGTGGGTTCGAGTCCCACCGGAGTCGAAATACTTTTATATCAGTGAAGGGTATTGTCATCAAATCACTCTCCAGGTAGACATCCATGAATATTCGGCCTCAATAGTTAGTTGCGAGTGCGAGTTTATCTAACATAATTCTGCTGCTTTGTCACAGCTACACATAACATAATACATCCCTGACTGTTTTACATTTTTTAAGGGGTGCTATGTCCGTGTGGCAGCATACACATGACCAAAATAAACTGCAAATACATATTCGTTTCGTAAACTGTACATATTGCCACTCATAACAAAATATTGTTGGATGACTAAATTATGTTTTCCATGCACTTGAAGTTTTACATTGTTTTAAGGGGTGCTATGCATCCGTGTGGCAGCATATATTTGTGTGATAAAGATACCAAAATCACATCAAAATGAAACTGAAAATACATATTCGTTTCGTAAACTGTACATATTGCCAGAGCTCATGAACGTGGGGAAAACATTGTTTGGATAACTAAATATATGTTACTTCCATGCACTTGAAGACGCTACGTGTCTAAAGCTAGTGATGTGATATTATTCAATCAAAATGTGGCTAGTACAAAAACAAACCCCTCTGATAACTGCTATATATTATTTGTCACCCATTCATTATTGAATAAGTCGACTCCGTGGCGCAATGGATAGCGCGTCGGACTTCTAGTGGTAAAGTAGCAATTCGGAGGCTGTGGGTTCGAGTCCCACCGGAGTCGAAATACTTTTATATCAGTGAAGGGTATTGTCATCAAATCACTCTCCAGGTAGACATCCATGAATATTCGGCCTCAATAGTTAGTTGCGAGTTTATCTAACATAATTCTGCTGCTTTTGTCACAGCTACACATGACCATAATACATCCCTGACAATACAGTTTTACATTGTTTTAAGGGGTGCTATGCATCCGTGTGGCAGCATATATTTGTGTGATAAAGATACCAAAATCACATCAAAATGAAACTGAAATATACATATTCGTTTCGTAAACTGTACATATTGCCAGAGCTCATGAACGTGGGGAAAACATTGTTTGGATGACTAAATATATGTTACTTCCATGCACTTGAAGACGCTACGTGTCTAAAGCTAGTGATGTGATATTATTCAATCAAAATGTGGCTAGTACAAAAACAAAACCCCCCATCTGATAAAAGCTATATTATTTGTCACCCATTCATTATTGAATAAGTCGACTCCGTGGCGCAATGGATAGCGCGTCGGACTTCTAGTGGTAAAGTAGCAATTCGGAGGCTGTGGGTTCGAGTCCCACCGGAGTCGAAATACTTTTATATCAGTGAAGGGTATTGTCATCAAATCACTCTCCAGGTAGACATCCATGAATATTCGGCCTCAATAGTTAGTTGCGAGTTTATCTAACATAATTCTGCTGCTTTTGTCACCGCTACACATGACCATAATACATCCCTGACAATACAGTTTTACATTGTTTTAAGGGGTGCTATGCATCCGTGTGGCAGCATATATTTTTGTGATAAAGATACCAAAATCACATCAAAATGAAACTGAAAATACATATTCGTTTCGTAAACTGTACATATATTGCCAGAGCTCATGAAAAATATTGGGGAAAAAATTTGTTTGGATGACTAAATATATAGCATTACTTCCATGCACTTGAAGACGCTACGTGTCTAAAGCTAGTGATGTGATATTATTCAATCAAAATGTGGCTAGTACAAAAACAAAAACCCCCCCTGATAACTGCTATATTATTTGTCACCCATTCATTATTGAATAAGTCGACTCCGTGGCGCAATGAATAGCGCGTCGGACTTCTAGTGGTAAAGTAGCATGGATCGGAGGCTGTGGGTTCGAGTCCCACCGTGGTCGAAAGTAGCAATATCGGAGGCTGTGGTCATTCGAGTCCCACCGGAGTCGAAAATACTTTTATCTCAGTGAAGGGTTTGTCACAGTCTACATCAAACCATAATACATCCCTGACAATACAGTTTTACATTGTTCAATATTTTGTGATGATAAAGATACCAAAAATCACATCTCCAGGTAACTCCATGAATATTCGGCCGTAAATAGTTATTGCGAGTTTATCTAACATAATTCTGCTGCTTTTTTGTCACCGCTACACATGACCATAATACATCCCTGACAATACAGTTTTACATTGTTTTAAGGGGTGCTATGCATCCGTGTGGCAGCATATATTTGTGTGATAAAGATACCAAAATCACATCAAAATGAAACTGAAAATACATATTCGTTTCGTAAACTGTACATATTGCCAGAGCTCATGAACGTGGGGAAAACATTGTTTGGATAACTAAATATATGTTACTTCCATGCACTTGAAGACGCTACGTGTCTAAAGCTAGTGATGTGATATTATTCAATCAAAATGTGGCTAGTACAAAAACAAACCCCTCTGATAACTGCTATATTATTTGTCACCCATTCATTATTGAATAAGTCGACTCCGTGGCGCAATGGATAGCGCGTCGGACTTCTAGTGGTAAAGTAGCAATTCGGAGGCTGTGGGTTCGAGTCCCACCGGAGTCGAAATACTTTTATATCAGTGAAGGGTATTGTCATCAAATCACTCTCCAGGTCCCATGAATATTCGGCCATCCATGAATATTCGGCCTCAATAGTTAGTTGCGAGTTTATTGTAACATAATTCTGCTGCTTTGTCACCGCTACACATCATGACCATACATACATCCCTGACAATCACAGTTTGGATACATTGTTTTAAGGGGTGCTATGCATCCGTGTGGCAGCATATATATTTGTGTGATAAAGATACCAAAATCACATCAAAATGAAACTGAAAATACATATTCGTTTCGTAAACTGTACATATTGCCAGAGCTCATGAACGTGGGGAAAACATTGTTTGGATGACTAAATATATGTTACTTTCATGCACTTGAAGAAGACGCTACGTGTCTAAAGCTAGTGATGTGATATTATTCAATCAAAATGTGGCTAGTACAAAAACAAAAACCCCTCTGATAACTGCTATATTATTTGTCACCCATTCATTTATTGAATAAGTCGACTCCGTGGCGCAATGGATAGCGCGTCGGACTTCTAGTGGTAAAGTAGCAATTCGGAGGCTGTGGGTTCGAGTCCCACCGGAGTCGAAATACTTTTATATCAGTGAAGGGTATTGTCATCAAATCACTCTCCAGGTAGACATCCATGAATATTCGGCCTCAATAGTTAGTTGCGAGTTTATCTAACATAATTCTGCTGCTTTTGTCACCGCTACACATGACCATAATACATCCCTGACAATACAGTTTTACATTGTTTTAAGGGGTGCTATGCATCCGTGTGGCAGCATATATTTTTGTGATAAAGATACCAAAATCACATCAAAATGAAACTGAAAATACATATTCGTTTCGTAAACTGTACATATTGCCAGAGCTCATGAACGTGGGGAAAACATTGTTTGGATGACTAAATATATGTTACTTCCATGCACTTGAAGCTACGTGTCTAAAGCTAGTGATGTGATATTATTCAATCAAAATGTGGCTAGTACAAAAACAAACCCCTCTGATAACTGCTATATTATTTGCTATTATTGAATAAGTCGACTCCGTGGCGCAATGGATAGCGCGTCGGACTTCTATAAAGTAGCAATTCGGAGGCTGTGGGTGATCCCACCGGAGAAATACTTTTATATCAAAATTGTCACAAATCACTCTCCAGGTAGACATCCATGAATATTCGGCCGGCCTCAAAGTTAGTGCGAAAACATAATTCTGCTGCTTTTGTCACCGCTACACATGACCATAATACATCCCTGACAATACAGTTTTACATTGTTTTAACTGCATCCGTGTGGCAGCATATATTGTGTGATAAAGATACCAAAATCACATCAAAATGAAACTGAAAATACATATTCGTTTCGTAAACGTACATTGGAGCTCATGAACGTGGGGAAAACATTGTTTGGATAACTAAATATATGTTACTTCCATGCACTTGAAGACGCTACGTGTCTAAAGCTAGTGATGTGATATTATTCAATCAAAATGTGGCTAGTACAAAAACAAACCCCTCTGATAACTGCTATATTATTTGTCACCCATTCATTATTGAATAAGTCGACTCCGTGGCGCAATGGATAGCGCGTCGGACTTCTAGTGGTAAAGTAGCAATTCGGAGGAGGCTGTGGGTTCGAGTCCCACCGGAGTCGAAATACTTTTATATCAGTGAAGGGTATTGTCATCAAATCACTCTCCAGGTAGACATCCATGAATATTCGGCCTCAATAGTTAGTTGCGAGTTTATCTAACATAATTCTGCTGCTTTTGTCACAGCTACACATGACCATAATACATCCCTGACAATACAGTTTTACATTGTTTTAAGGGGTGCTATGCATCCGTGTGGCAGCATATATTTGTGTGATAAAGATACCAAAATCACATCAAAATGAAACTGAAAATACATATTCGTTTCGTAAACTGTACATATTGCCAGAGCTCATGAACGTTTGGATGACTAAATGCACATTGTTTGTTTTAAGGGATAACTAAATATATTTGTGTACTAAAAGATACCAAAATCACATCAAAATGATGAACTTGAATACATTGCCAGAGCTCATGAACGTGGGGAAAACGTGTCTAAATAACTTTCATGCCCATGCTATGTGTTGAAGCTAGTGATGATATTATTCAATCAAAATGTGGCTAGTACAAAAACAAACCCCTCTGATAACTGCTATATTATTTGTCACCCATTCATTATTGAATAAGTCGACTCCGTGGCGCAATGGATAGCGCGTCGGACTTCTAGTGGTAAAGTAGCAATTCGGAGGCTGTGGGTTCGAGTCCCACCGGAGTCGAAATACTTTTATATCAGTGAAGGGTATTGTCATCAAATCACTCTCCAGGTAGACATCCATGAATATTCGGCCTCAATAGTTAGTTGCGAGTTTATCTAACATAATTCTGCTGCTTTTGTCACAGCTACACATGACCATAATACATCCCTGACAATACAGTTTTACATTGTTTTAAGGGGGTGCTATGCATCCGTGTGGCAGCATATATTTTGTGATAAAGATACCAAAATCACATCAAAATGAAACTGCATATTCGTTTCGTAAACTGTACATATTGCCAGAGCTCATGAACGTGGGGAAAATATTGTTTGGATGACTAAATATATGTTACTTCCATGCACTTGAAGTTTTACATTGTTTTAAGGGGTGCTATGCATCCGTGTGGCAGCATATATTTGTGTGATAAAGATACCAAAATCACATCAAAATGAAACTGAAAATACATATTCGTTTCGTAAACTGTACATATTGCCAGAGCTCATGAACGTGGGGAAAACATTGTTTGGATGACTAAATATATGTTACTTCCATGCACTTGAAGACGCTACGTGTCTAAAGCTAGTGATGTGATATTATTCAATCAAAATGTGGCTAGTACAAAAACAAACCCCTCTGATAACTGCTATATTATTTGTCACCCATTCATTATTGAATAAGTCGACTCCGTGGCGCAATGGATAGCGCGTCGGACTTCTAGTGGTAAAGTAGCAATTCGGAGGCTGTGGGTTCGAGTCCCACCGGAGTCGAAATACTTTTATATCAGTGAAGGGTATTGTCATCAAATCACTCTCCAGGTAGACATCCATGAATATTCGGCCTCAATAGTTAGTTGCGAGTTTATCTAACAACATAATTCTGCTGCTTTTTTGTCACAGCTACACATGACCATAATACATCCCTGACAATACAGTTTTACATTGTTTTAAGGGGTGCTATGCATCCGTGTGGCAGCATATATTTGTGTGTGATAAAGATACCAAAATCACATCAAAATGAAACTGAAAATACATATTCGTTTCGTAAACTGTACATATTGCCAGAGCTCATGAACGTGGGGAAAACATTGTTTGGATACTAAATATATGTTACTTCCATGCACTTGAAGACGCTACGTGTCTCTAAAGCTAGTGATGTGATATTATTCAATCAAAATGTGGCTAGTACAAAAAACAAACCCCTCTGATAACTGCTATATTATTTGTCACCCATTCATTATTGAAAAGTCGACTCCGTGGCGCAATGGATAGCGCGTCGGACTTCTAGTGGTAAAGTAGCAATTCGGAGGCTGTGGGTTCGAGTCCCACCGGAGTCGAAATACTTTTATATCAGTGAAGGGTATTGTCATCAAATCACTCGGTAGACATCCATGAATATTCGGCCTCAATATAGTTAGTTGCGAGTTTATCTCACATAATTCTGCTGCTTTTGTCACAGCTACACATGACCATGCTGCAATTTCCCTGACAATACAGTTTTACACATTTAACCATGCTATGCATCCGTGTGGCAGCATATATTTGTGTGATAAAGATTTCACATCAAAATGAAACTGAAAATACATATTCGTTTCGTAAACTGTAAGCCAGAGCTCATGAACGTGGGGAAAACATATGCACTTCCATGCACTGAAGACGCTACGTGTCTAAAGCATATATTTCAATCAAAATGTGATAAGATACCAAAATACATAAAATGAAAAGTGGTAAAGTAGCTGAACCAATTACTTTCATTTTGAATAAGTCCATGACTCATGAAGCGCAATGGTTTTGTCACGCGTCGGACATCTAGTGGTGCACAAAGTTTTACATTGTTTTAAGGGGTGCTATGCATCCGTGTGGCAGCATATATTTGTGTGATAAAGATACCAAAAAAGATCAAAATGAAACTGAAAATACATATTCGTTTCGTAAACTGTACATTGCCAGAGCTCATGAACGTGGGGAAAACATTGTTTGGATAACTAAATATATGTTACTTCCATGCCCTGAAGACGCTATGTGTCTAAAGCTAGTGATGTGATATTATTCAATCAAAATGTGGCTAGTACAAAAACAAACCCTCTGATAACTGCTATATTATTTGTCACCCATTCATTTGAATAAGTCGACTCCGTGGCGCAATGGATAGCGCGTCGGACTTCTAGTGGTAAAGTAGCAATTCGGAGGCTGTGGGTTCGAGTCCCCGGAGTCGAAATACTTTTTTTATATCAGTGAAGGGTATTGTCATCAAATCACTCTCCAGGTAGACATCCATGAATATTCGGCCTCAATAGTTAGTTGCGAGTTTATCTAACATAATTCTGCTGCTTTTGTCACAGCTACACATGACCATAATACATCCTGACAATACAGTTTTACATTGTTTTAAGGGGTGCTATGCTATCCCGTGTGGCAGCATATAGTTTGTGATAAAGATACCATAAATCACATCAAATGAAACTGCAAATACATATTCGTTTCGTAAACTGTACATTGCCAGAGCTCATGAACGTGGGGAAAATATTGTTTGGATGCTACAAATATATAATACATCCATGCACTTGAAGTTTTACATTGTTTTAAGGGGTGCTATGCATCCGTGTGGCAGCATATATTTGTGTGATAAAGATACCAAAATCACATCAAAATGAAACTGAAAATACATATTCGTTTCGTAAACTGTACATATTGCCAGAGCTCATGAACGTGGGGAAAACATTTTTTGGGATAACTAAATATATGTTACTTCCATGCACTGAAGACGCTACGTGTCTAAAGCTAGTGATGTGATATTATTCAATCAAAATGTGGCTAGTACAAAAACAAACCCCCCCTGATAACTGCTATATTATTTGTCACCCATTCATTATTGAATAAGTCGACTCCGTGGCGCAATGGATAGCGCGTCGGACTTCTAGTGGTAAAGTAGCAATTCGGAGGCTGTGGGTTCGAGTCCCACCGGAGTCGAAATACTTTTATATCAGTGAAGGGTATTGTCATCAAATCACTCTCCAGGTAGACATCCATGAATATTCGGCCTCAATAGTTAGTTGCGAGTTTATCTAACATAATTCTGCTGCTTTTGTCACCGCTACACATGACCATAATACATCCCTGACAATACAGTTTTACATTGTTTTAAGGGGTGCTATGCATCCGTGTGGCAGCATATATTTGTGTGATAAAGATACCAAAATCACATCAAAATGAAACTGAAAATACATATTCGTTTCGTAAACTGTACATATTGCCAGAGCTCATGAACGTGGGGAAAACATTGTTTGGATGACTAAATATATATTACTTCCATGCACTTGAAGACGCTACGTGTCTAAAGCTAGTGATGTGATATTATTCAATCAAAATGTGGCTAGTACAAAAACAAACCCCTCTGATAACTGCTATATTATTTGTCACCCATAACTGCATATTATTTGTTTCATTTTGAATAAGTCGACTTTGACCCGTGGGCAATGCAATGGATAGCGCGTCGGACTTCTAGTGGTAAAGTAGCAATTCGGAGGCTGTGGGTTCGAGTCCCACCGGAGTCGAAATACTTTTATATCAGTGAAGGGTATTGTCATCAAATCACTCTCCAGGTAGACATCCATGAATATTCGGCCTCAATAGTTAGTTGCGAGTTTATCTACATAATTCTGCTGCTTTTGTCACCGCTACACATGACCATAATACATCCCTGACAATACAGTTTTACATTGTTTTAAGGGGTGCTATGCATCCGTGTGGCAGCATATATTTGTGTGATAAAGATACCAAAATCACATCAAAATGAAACTGAAAATACATATTCGTTTCGTAAACTGTACATATTGCCAGAGCTCATGAACGTGGGGAAACACATTGTTTGGATGACTAAATATATGTTACTTTCCATGCACTTGAAGACGCTACGTGTCTAAAGCTAGTGATGATGTGATATTATTCAATCAAAATGTGGCTAGTACAAAAACAAACCCCTCTGATAACTGCTATATTTGTCACCCATGTCATTCATTCATTATTGAAATAAGTCGACTCCGTGGCGCAATGGATAGCGCGTCGGACTTCTAGTGGTAAAGTAGCAATTCGGAGGCTGTGGGTTCGAGTCCCACCGGAGTCGAAATACTTTTATATCAGTGAAGGGTATTGTCATCAAATCACTCTCCAGGTCACTCTCCAGGTAGACATCCATGAATATTCGGCCAATAGTTAGTTGCGAGTTTATCTAACATAATTCTGCTGCTTTTGTCACCGCTACACATGACCATAATACATCCCTGACAATACAGTTTTACATTGTTTTAAGGGGGCTATGCATCCGTGTGGCAGCATATATTTGTGTGATAAATATACCAAAATCACATCAAAATGAAACTGAAAATACATATTCGTTTTCGTAAACTGTACATATTGCCAGAGCTCATGAACGTGGGGAAAACATTGTTTGGATACTAAATATATGTTACTTCCATGCACTTGAAGACGCTACGTGTCTAAAGCTAGTGATGTGATATTATTCAATCAAAATGTGGCTAGTACAAAAACAAACCCCTGATAACTGCTATATTATTTGTCACCCATTCATTATTGAATAAGTCGACTCCGTGGCGCAATGGATAGCGCGTCGGACTTCTAGTGGTAAAGTAGCAATTCGGAGGCTGTGGGTTCGAGTCCCACCGGAGTCGAAATACTTTTATATCAGTGAAGGGTATTGTCATCAAATCACTCTCCAGGTAGACATCCATGAATATTCGGCCTCAATAGTTAGTTGCGAGTTTATCTAACATAATTCTGCTGCTTTTGTCACCGCTACACATGACCATAATACATCCCTGACAATACAGTTTTACATTGTTTTAAGGGGTGCTATGCATCCGTGTGGCAGCATATATTTTGTGTGATAAAGATACCAAAATCACATCAAAATGAAACTGAAAATACATATTCGTTTCGTAAACTGTACATATTGCAGAGCTCATGAACGTGGGGAAAAATTGTTGTTTGGATGACTAAATATATACTTACTTCCATGCACTTGAAGTTTTACATTGTTTAAGTGGGTGCTATGCATCCGTGTGGCAGCATATATTTGTGTGATAAATTCACCAAAATCACATCAAAATGTGGCTAATACATAAAACAATACATTGCCAGAGCTCATGAACGTGGGGAAAATTGTTTGGATATTAATCATGTCACTTTCATGCATGTGAAGACGCTATGTGTCTAAAGCTAGTGATGTGATATTATTCAATCAAAATGTGGCTAGTACAAAAAAAACCCCTGGATAACTGCTATATATTGTCACCCATTCATTTTTGAATAAGTCGACTCCGTGGCGCAATGGATAGCGCGTCGGACTTCTAGTGGTAAAGTAGCAATTCGGAGGCTGTGGGTTCGAGTCCCACCGAGTCGAAATACTTTTATATCAGTGAAGGGTATTGTCATCAAATCACTCTCCAGGTAGACATCCATGAATATTCGGCCTCAATAGTTAGTTGCGAGTTTATCTAACATAATTCTGCTGCTTTTGTCACAGCTACATGACCATAATACATCCCTGACAATGACAGTTTTACATTGTTTTTAAGGGGTGCTATGCATCCGTGTGGCAGCATATATTTTGTGATAAAGATACCAAAATCACATCAAAATGAAACTGAAAATACATATTCGTTTCGTAAACTGTACATATTGCCAGAGCTCATGAACGTGGGGAAAAATTGTTTGGATGACTAAATATATGTTTTGTCACTTCCATGCACTTGAAGTTTTACATTGTTTTAAGGGGTGCTATGCATCCGTGTGGCAGCATATATTTGTGTGATAAAGATACCAAAATCACATCAAAATGAAACTGAAAATACATATTCGTTTTCGTAAACTGTACATATTGCCAGAGCTCATGAACGTGGGGAAAACATTGTTTGGATAACTAAATATATGTTACTTCCATGCACTTGAAGACGCTACGTGTCTAAAGCTAGTGATGTGATATTATTCAATCAAAATGTGGCTAGTACAAAAACAAACCCCTCTGATAACTGCTATATTATTTGTCACCCATTCATTTTTGAATAAGTCGACTCCGTGGCGCAATGGATAGCGCGTCGGACTTCTAGTGGTAAAGTAGCAATTCGGAGGCTGTGGGTTCGAGTCCCACCGGAGTCGAAATACTTTTATATCAGTGAAGGGTATTGTCATCAAATCACTCTCCAGGTAGACATCCATGAATATTCGGCCTCAATAGTTAGTTGCGAGTTTATCTAACATAATTCTGCTGCTTTTGTCACCGCTACACATGACCATAATACATCCCTGACAATACAGTTTTACATTGTTTTAAGGGGTGCTATGCATCCGTGTGGCAGCATATATTTGTGTGATGATAAAGATACCAAAATCACATCAAAATGAAACTGAAAATACATATTCGTTTCGTAAACTGTACATATTGCCAGAGCTCATGAACGTGGGGAAAACATGTTTTGGATGACTAAATATATGTACTTCTTCCATGCACTTGAAGACGCTACGTGTCTAAAGCTAGTGATGTGATATTATTCAATCAAAATGTGGCTAGTACAAAAACAAACCCCTCTGATAACTGCTATATTATTTGTCACCCATTCATTATTGAATAAGTCGACTCCGTGGCGCAATGGATAGCGCGTCGGACTTCTAGTGGTAAAGTAGCAATTCGGAGGCTGTGGGTTCGAGTCCCACCGGAGTCGAAATACTTTTATATCAGTGAAGGGTATTGTCATCAAATCACTCTCCAGGTAGACATCCATGAATATTCGGCCTCAATAGTTAGTTGCGAGTTTATCTAACATAATTCTGCTGCTTTTGTCACCGCTACACATGACCATAATACATCCCTGACAATACAGTTTTACATTGTTTTAAGGGGTGCTATGCATCCGTGTGGCAGCATATATTTGTGTGATAAAGATACCAAAATCACATCAAAATGAAACTGAAAATACATATTCGTTTCGTAAACTGTACATATTGCCAGAGCTCATGAACGTGGGGAAAACATTGTTTGGATAACTAAATATATGTTACTTCCATGCACTTGAAGACGCTACGTGTCTAAAGCTAGTGATGTGATATTATTCAATCAAAATGTGGCTAGTACAAAAACAAACCCCTCTGATAACTGCTATATTATTTGTCACCCATTCATTATTGAATAAGTCGACTCCGTGGCGCAATGGATAGCGCGTCGGACTTCTAGTGGTAAAGTAGCAATTCGGAGGCTGTGGGTTCGAGTCCCACCGGAGTCGAAATACTTTTATATCAGTGAAGGGTATTGTCATCAAATCACTCTCCAGGTAGACATCCATGAATATTCGGCCTCAATAGTTAGTTGCGAGTTTATCTAACATAATTCTGCTGCTTTTGTCACAGCTACACATGACCATAATACATCCCTGACAATACAGTTTTACATTGTTTTAAGGGGTGCTATGCATCCGTGTGGCAGCATATATTTGTGTGATAAAGATACCAAAATCACATCAAAATGAAACTGAAATACATATTCGTTTCGTAAACTGTACATATTGCCAGAGCTCATGAACGTGGGGAAAACATTGTTTGGA
>JAXDRA010000046.1:0-14527 GCA_034190875.2 Urechis unicinctus | reverse complement strand
TAAATTAGCCATAGCTAACCCAAGGGGGTATCACTAACAATCTACCCTTCTGCCAAGCCAGTACTATTTCAAACATCATCAATCCACTACCAGCAGCGAATTCCATCGATTCAACGACGAATATAATGCTGAGGGGAAGAGATTAAAAGTGAAAAAGTCAATCAGAGCATTGCGTATGATTAGGGGTGTGCCCATGTTTACATATGTAGGAAGCACTTCGTTACCACCTTACAGCTAAGTAGATAAATGCACTCCTTTTAATGCAGTCTTAACGGGCTTTTCTGTGACATCATCGTTTTATAAAGCACACTTTTGGTATTTCAATTCAAACGTCAAATGCCTCGCCATTCCCATCTGCTTGAACAGCTGGATAACCAGGCAGCCCTTAGCTGGATTTCCAAACCGTTCTATGACAAGATTCAACAAGGCCGCCCTCCCTGTTAACCAGTCCACCATCTGCTATTAACCATCTGATGTATCAAGGCGCAGTACTTTTCGCTTCATCATAATTCTTGTTTCCCCAACACATCAGCATCGTGTTATGACACATAGTCTGATCAGGGGGGCAATAGAACTTGCCAAGGGACCAGGACACTGTGAAGTTGGAGCTTGTTCAGCGGGACAATAGAACTTTTCAAGAGACCAGGATGCTGTGAAATTTGAGCTGGATCAGCGGGACAGTAGAACTTGTCAAGCATATATTCAGCCTATAGCAACATTGAACAGCATTAGTAATAACTTGCTATTTTCTAGCGTTACTCGACCCCTTCATCACTGAATGGTCGTATTACGTTGGCAGCAGCATCAGCCCCCCCTCTCTTCTCTTCAATCTTCTTCTGGAACAGAACAGAATTAAGATGATTTCAGAGTCTCATTTTCGCTCATACCTTAGGTACATCTCACGAAGAAGCTGGGACAAATATGTTGTATATCGATATGCCATCGCAGGGAATGATTATGACATTTGATAGACGTACCGCTTAACAGAAGATGCTCTTGTCCTAATGGGACTAGACATCGATCATCATCGAAGAAGTATCTTGGACCAAAAAGAACGAAACGGAGCATTCAAGTGCGCGCACGGGCTGTTTTCGCGAAAATTAAGCTGATGCAAATTACGCGTGTATTGTAGTTACAGTCCAGGTCTGGTCCAAGCCCTATCTTCCAGCTGATCTTGAATGACATCTTGGACCTTCCTTTCTGCCCCCAACGATGCGAGTATCTAATGTCAAATCATGCAAAAAACCAAAAAAGCCCTCAGGCACGCCCCGTGACTGACAATTTAACTTGTTTAACTAGGGGAAACCTTTGAAGAAGTCGCACACCGTCCGGTCACCAGCCTTCCCCTAGCAAGTGAACACTGCTTCTTTGATAGCGATATAGTGGTCGCGGCGCCGCATGAGCAGCTAGCTAAATTAGCCATAGCTAACCCAAGGGGTATCACTAACTTGTTGTTTTTCAATAAATAATCTACCCTTCTGCCAAGCCAGTACTATTTCAAACATCATCAATCCACTACCAGCAGCGAATTCCATCGATTCAACGACGAATATAATGCTGAGGGGAAGAGATTAAAAGTGAAAAAGTCAATCAGAGCATTGCGTATGATTAGGGGTGTGCCCATGTTTACACATGTAGGAAGCACTTCGTTACCACCTTACAGCTAAGTAGATAAATGCACTCCTTTTAATGCAGTCTTAACGGGCTTTTCTGTGACATCATCGTTTTATAAAGCACACTTTTGGTATTTCAATTCAAACGTCAAATGCCTCGCCATTCCCATCTGCTTGAACAGCTGGATAACCAGGCAGCCCTTAGCTGGATTTCCAAACCGTTCTATGACAAGATTCAACAAGGCCGCCCTCCCTGTTAACCAGTCCACCATCTGCTATTAACCATCTGATGTATCAAGGCGCAGTACTTTTCGCTTCATCATAATTCTTGTTTCCCAACACATCAGCATCGTGTTATGACACATAGTCTGATCAGGGGGGCAATAGAACTTGCCAAGGGACCAGGACACTGTGAAGTTGGAGCTTGTTCAGCGGGACAATAGAACTTTTCAAGAGACCAGGATGCTGTGAAATTTGAGCTGGATCAGCGGGACAGTAGAACTTGTCAAGCATATATTCAGCCTATAGCAACATTGAACAGCATTAGTAATAACTTGCTATTTTCTAGCGTTACTCGACCCCTTCATCACTGAATGGTCGTATTACGTTGGCAGCAGCATCAGCCCCTCTCTTCTCTTCAATCTTCTTCTGGAACAGAACAGAATTAAGATGATTTCAGAGTCTCATTTTCGCTCATACCTTAGGTACATCTCACGAAGAAGCTGGGACAAATATGTTGTATATCGATATGCCATCGCAGGGAATGATTATGACATTTGATAGACGTACCGCTTAACAGAAGATGCTCTTGTCCTAATGGGACTAGACATCGATCATCGAAGAAGTATCTTGGACCAAAAAGAACGAAACGGAGCATTCAAGTGCACGTACGGGCTGTTTTCGCGAAAATTAAGCTGATGCAAATTACGCGTGTATTGTAGTTACAGTCCAGGTCTGGTCCAAGCCCTATCTTCCAGCTGATCTTGAATGACATCTTGGACCTTCCTTTCTGCCCCCAACGATGCGAGTATCTAATGTCAAATCATGCAAAAAACCAAAAGCCCTCAGGCACGCCCCGTGACTGACAATTTAACTTGTTTAACTAGGGGAAACCTTTGAAGAAGTCGCACACCGTCCGGTCACCAGCCTTCCCCTAGCAAGTGAACACTGCTTCTTTGATAGCGATATAGTGGTCGCGGCGCCGCATGAGCAGCTAGCTAAATTAGCCATAGCTAACCCAAGGGGCATCACTAACTTGTTGTTTTTCAATAAATAATCTACCCTTCTGCCAAGCCAGTACTATTTCAAACATCATCAATCCACTACCAGCAGCGAATTCCATCGATTCAACGACGAATATAATGCTGAGGGGAAGAGATTAAAAGTGAAAAAGTCAATCAGAGCATTGCGTATATGATTAGGGGTGTGCCCATGTTTTACATATGTAGGAAGCACTTCGTTACCACCTTACAGCTAAGTAGATAAATGCACTCCTTTTAATGCAGTCTTAACGGGCTTTTCTGTGTGACATCATCGTTTTATAAAGCACACTTTTGGTATTTCAATTCAAACGTCAAATGCCTCGCCATTCCCATCTGCTTGAACAGCTGGATAACCAGGCAGCCCTTAGCTGGATTTCCAAACCGTTCTATGACAAGATTCAACAAGGCCGCCCTCCCTGTTAACCAGTCCACCATCTGCTATTAACCATCTGATGTATCAAGGCGCAGTACTTTTCGCTTCATCATAATTCTTGTTTCCCAACACATCAGCATCGTGTTATGACACATAGTCTGATCAGGGGGGCATAGAACTTGCCAAGGGACCAGGACACTGTGAAGTTGGAGCTTGTTCAGCGGGACAATAGAACTTTTCAAGAGACCAGGATGCTGTGAAATTTGAGCTGGATCAGCGGGACAGTAGAACTTGTCAAGCATATATTCAGCCTATAGCAAACATTGAACAGCATTAGTAATAACTTGCTATTTTCTAGCGTTACTCGACCCCTTCATCACTGAATGGTCGTATTACGTTGGCAGCAGCATCAGCCCCTCTCTTCTCTTCAATCTTCTTCTGGAACAGAACAGAATTAAGATGATTTCAGAGTCTCATTTTCGCTCATACCTTAGGTACATCTCACGAAGAAGCTGGGACAAATATGTTGTATATCGATATGCCATCGCAGGGAATGATTATGACATTTGATAGACGTACCGCTTAACAGAAGATGCTCTTGTCCTAATGGGACTAGACATCGATCACCGAACAAGTATCTTGGACCAAAAAGAACGAAACGGAGCATTCAAGTGCGCGCACAGGCTGTTTTCGCGAAAATTAAGCTGATGCAAATTACGCGTGTATTGTAGTTACAGTCCAGGCTAGTCCAAGCCCTATCTTCCAGCTGATCTTGAATGACATCTTGGACCTTCCTTTCTGCCCCCAACGATGCGAGTATCTAATGTCAAATCATGCAAAAAAACCAAAAGCCCTCAGGCACGCCCCGTGACTGACAATTTAACTTGTTTAACTAGGGGAAACCTTTGAAGAAGTCGCACACCGTCCGGTCACCAGCCTTCCCCTAGCAAGTGAACACTGCTTCTTTGATAGCGATATAGTGGTCGCGGCGCCGCATGAGCAGCTAGCTAAATTAGCCATAGCTAACCCAAGGGGTATCACTAACTTGTTGTTTTTCAATAAATAATCTACCCTTCTGCCAAGCCAGTACTATTTCAAACATCATCAATCCACTACCAGCAGCGAATTCCATCGATTCAACGACGAATATAATGCTGAGGGGAAGAGATTAAAAGTGAAAAAGTCAATCAGAGCATTGCGTATGATTAGGGGTGTGCCCATGTTTACATATGTAGGAAGCACTTCGTTACCACCTTACAGCTAAGTAGATAAATGCACTCCTTTTAATGCAGTCTTAACGGGCTTTTCTGTGACATCATCGTTTTATAAAGCACACTTTTGGTATTTCAATTCAAACGTCAAATGCCTCGCCATTCCCATCTGCTTGAACAGCTGGATAACCAGGCAGCCCTTAGCTGGATTTCCAAACCGTTCTATGACAAGATTCAACAAGGCCGCCCTCCCTGTTAACCAGTCCACCATCTGCTATTAACCATCTGATGTATCAAGGCGCAGTACTTTTCGCTTCATCATAATTCTTGTTTCCCAACACATCAGCATCGTGTTATGACACATAGTCTGATCAGGGGGGCAATAGAACTTGCCAAGGGACCAGGACACTGTGAAGTTGGAGCTTGTTCAGCGGGACAATAGAACTTTTCAAGAGACCAGGATGCTGTGAAATTTGAGCTGGATCAGCGGGACAGTAGAACTTGTCAAGCATATATTCAGCCTATAGCAACATTGAACAGCATTAGTAATAACTTGCTATTTTCTAGCGTTACTCGACCCCTTCATCACTGAATGGTCGTATTACGTTGGCAAGCAGCATCAGCCCCTCTCTTCTCTTCAATCTTCTTCTGGAACAGAACAGAATTAAGATGATTTCAGAGTCTCATTTTCGCTCATACCTTAGGTACATCTCACGAAGAAGCTGGGACAAATATGTTGTATATCGATATGCCATCGCAGGGAATGATTATGACATTTGATAGACGTACCGCTTAACAGAAGATGCTCTTGTCCTAATGGGACTAGACATCGATCATCGAAGAAGTATCTTGGACCAAAAAGAACGAAACGGAGCATTCAAGTGCGCGCACGGGCTGTTTTCGCGAAAATTAAGCTGATGCAAATTACGCGTGTATTGTAGTTACAGTCCAGGTCTGGTCCAAGCCCTATCTTCCAGCTGATCTTGAATGACATCTTGGACCTTCCTTTCTGCCCCCAACGATGCGAGTATCTAATGTCAAATCATGCAAAAAACCAAAAGCCCTCAGGCACGCCCCGTGACTGACAATTTAACTTGTTTAACTAGGGGAAAACCTTTGAAGAAGTCGCACACCGTCCGGTCACCAGCCTTCCCCTAGCAAGTGAACACTGCTTCTTTGATAGCGATATAGTGGTCGCGGCGCCGCATGAGCAGCTAGCTAAATTAGCCATAGCTAACCCAAGGGGCATCACTAACTTGTTGTTTTTCAATAAATAATCTACCCTTCTGCCAAGCCAGTACTATTTCAAACATCATCAATCCACTACCAGCAGCGAATTCCATCGATTCAACGACGAATATAATGCTGAGGGGAAGAGATTAAAAGTGAAAAAGTCAATCAGAGCATTGCGTATGATTAGGGGTGTGCCCATGTTTACATATGTAGGAAGCACTTCGTTACCACCTTACAGCTAAGTAGATAAATGCACTCCTTTTAATGCAGTCTTAACGGGCTTTTCTGTGACATCATCGTTTTATAAAGCACACTTTTGGTATTTCAATTCAAACGTCAAATGCCTCGCCATTCCCATCTGCTTGAACAGCTGGATAACCAGGCAGGCCCTTAGCTGGATTTCCAAACCGTTCTATGACAAGATTCAACAAGGCCGCCCTCCCTGTTAACCAGTCCACCATCTGCTATTAACCATCTGATGTATCAAGGCGCAGTACTTTTCGCTTCATCATAATTCTTGTTTCCCAACACATCAGCATCGTGTTATGACACATAGTCTGATCAGGGGGGCAATAGAACTTGCCAAGGGACCAGGACACTGTGAAGTTGGAGCTTGTTCAGCGGGACAATAGAACTTTTCAAGAGACCAGGATGCTGTGAAATTTGAGCTGGATCAGCGGGACAGTAGAACTTGTCAAGCATATATTCAGCCTATAGCAACATTGAACAGCATTAGTAATAACTTGCTATTTTCTAGCGTTACTCGACCCCTTCATCACTGAATGGTCGTATTACGTTGGCAGCAGCATCAGCCCCTCTCTTCTCTTCAATCTTCTTCTGGAACAGAACAGAATTAAGATGATTTCAGAGTCTCATTTTCGCTCATACCTTAGGTACATCTCACGAAGAAGCTGGGACAAATATGTTGTATATCGATATGCCATCGCAGGGAATGATTATGACATTTGATAGACGTACCGCTTAACAGAAGATGCTCTTGTCCTAATGGGACTAGACATCGATCATCGAAGAAGTATCTTGGACCAAAAAGAACGAAACGGAGCATTCAAGTGCGCGCACGGGCTGTTTTCGCGAAAATTAAGCTGATGCAAATTACGCGTGTATTGTAGTTACAGTCCAGGTCTGGTCCAAGCCCTATCTTCCAGCTGATCTTGAATGACATCTTGGACCTTCCTTTCTGCCCCCAACGATGCGAGTATCTAATGTCAAATCATGCAAAAAAAAAAACCAAGCCCTCAGGCACGCCCCGTGACTGACAATTTAACTTGTTTAACTAGGGGAAACCTTTGAAAGTCGCACACCGTCCGGTCACCAGCCTTCCCCTAGCAAGTGAACACTGCTTCTTTGATAGCGATATAGTGGTCGCGGCGCCGCATGAGCAGCTAGCTAAATTAGCCATAGCTAACCCAAGGGGTATCACTAACTTGTTGTTTTTCAATAAATAATCTACCCTTCTGCCAAGCCAGTACTATTTCAAACATCATCAATCCACTACCAGCAGCGAATTCCATCGATTCAACGACGAATATAATGCTGAGGGGAAGAGATTAAAAGTGAAAAAGTCAATCAGAGCATTGCGTATGATTAGGGGTGTGCCCATGTTTACACATGTAGGAAGCACTTCGTTACCACCTTACAGCTAAGTAGATAAATGCACTCCTTTTAATGCAGTCTTAACGGGCTTTTCTGTGACATCATCGTTTTATAAAGCACACTTTTGGTATTTCAATTCAAACGTCAAATGCCTCGCCATTCCCATCTGCTTGAACAGCTGGATAACCAGGCAGCCCTTAGCTGGATTTCCAAACCGTTCTATGACAAGATTCAACAAGGCCGCCCTCCCTGTTAACCAGTCCACCATCTGCTATTAACCATCTGATGTATCAAGGCGCAGTACTTTTCGCTTCATCATAATTCTTGTTTCCCAACACATCAGCATCGTGTTATGACACATAGTCTGATCAGGGGGGCAATAGAACTTGCCAAGGGACCAGGACACTGTGAAGTTGGAGCTTGTTCAGCGGGACAATAGAACTTTTCAAGAGACCAGGATGCTGTGAAATTTGAGCTGGATCAGCGGGACAGTAGAACTTGTCAAGCATATATTCAGCCTATAGCAACATTGAACAGCATTAGTAATAACTTGCTATTTTCTAGCGTTACTCGACCCCTTCATCACTGATCACTGAATGGTCGTATTACGTTGGCAGCAGCATCAGCCCCTCTCTCTCTTCAATCTTCTTCTGGAACAGAACAGAATTAAGATGATTTCAGAGTCTCATTTTCGCTCATACCTTAGGTACATCTCACGAAGAAGCTGGGACAAATATGTTGTATATCGATATGCCATCGCAGGGAATGATTATGACATTTGATAGACGTACCGCTTAACAGAAGATGCTCTTGTCCTAATGGGACTAGACATCGATCATCGAAGAAGTATCTTGGACCAAAAAGAACGAAACGGAGCATTCAAGTGCGCGCACGGGCTGTTTTCGCGAAAATTAAGCTGATGCAAATTACGCGTGTATTGTAGTTACAGTCCAGGTCTGGTCCAAGCCCTATCTTCCAGCTGATCTTGAATGACATCTTGGACCTTCCTTTCTGCCCCCAACGATGCGAGTATCTAATGTCAAATCATGCAAAAAACCAAAAGCCCTCAGGCACGCCCCGTGACTGACAATTTAACTTGTTTAACTAGGGGAAACCTTTGAAGAAGTCGCACACCGTCCGGTCACCAGCCTTCCCCTAGCAAGTGAACACTGCTTCTTTGATAGCGATATAGTGGTCGCGGCGCCGCATGAGCAGCTAGCTAGCTAAATTAGCCATAGCTAACCCAAGGGGCATCACTAACTTGTTGTTTTTCAATAAATAATCTACCCTTCTGCCAAGCCAGTACTATTTCAAACATCATCAATCCACTACCAGCAGCGAATTCCATCGATTCAACGACGAATATATATGCTGAGGGGAAGAGATTAAAAGTGAAAAAGTCAATCAGAGCATTGCGTATGATTAGGGGTGTGCCCATGTTTACATATGTAGGAAGCACTTCGTTACCACCTTACAGCTAAGTAGATAAATGCACTCCTTTTAATGCAGTCTTAACGGGCTTTTCTGTGACATCATCGTTTTATAAAGCACACTTTTGGTATTTCAATTCAAACGTCAAATGCCTCGCCATTCCCATCTGCTTGAACAGCTGGATAACCAGGCAGCCCTTAGCTGGATTTCCAAACCGTTCTATGACAAGATTCAACAAGGCCGCCCTCCCTGTTAACCAGTCCACCATCTGCTATTAACCATCTGATGTATCAAGGCGCAGTACTTTTCGCTTCATCATAATTCTTGTTTCCCAACACATCAGCATCGTGTTATGACACATAGTCTGATCAGGGGGGCAATAGAACTTGCCAAGGGACCAGGACACTGTGAAGTTGGAGCTTGTTCAGCGGGACAATAGAACTTTTCAAGAGACCAGGATGCTGTGAAATTTGAGCTGGATCAGCGGGACAGTAGAACTTGTCAAGCATATATTCAGCCTATAGCAACATTGAACAGCATTAGTAATAACTTGCTATTTTCTAGCGTTACTCGACCCCTTCATCACTGAATGGTCGTATTACGTTGGCAGCAGCATCAGCCCCTCTCTTCTCTTCAATCTTCTTCTGGAACAGAACAGAATTAAGATGATTTCAGAGTCTCATTTTCGCTCATACCTTAGGTACATCTCACGAAGAAGCTGGGACAAATATGTTGTATATCGATATGCCATCGCAGGGAATGATTATGACATTTGATAGACGTACCGCTTAACAGAAGATGCTCTTGTCCTAATGGGACTAGACATCGATCATCGAAGAAGTATCTTGGACCAAAAAGAACGAAAACGGAGCATTCAAGTGCGCGCACGGGCTGTTTTCGCGAAAATTAAGCTGATGCAAATTACGCGTGTATTGTAGTTACAGTCCAGGTCTGGTCCAAGCCCTATCTTCCAGCTGATCTTGAATGACATCTTGGACCTTCCTTTCTGCCCCCAACGATGCGAGTATCTAATGTCAAATCATGCAAAAAACCAAAAGCCCTCAGGCACGCCCCGTGACTGACAATTTAACTTGTTTAACTAGGGGAAACCTTTGAAGAAGTCGCACACCGTCCGTCCGGTCACCAGCCTTCCCCTAGCAAGTGAACACTGCTTCTTTGATAGCGATATAGTGGTCGCGGCGCCGCATGAGCAGCTAGCTAAAATAGCCATAGCTAACCCAAGGGGCATCACTAACTTGTTGTTTTTCAATAAATAATCTACCCTTCTGCCAAGCCAGTACTATTTCAAACATCATCAATCCACTACCAGCAGCGAATTCCATCGATTCAACGACGAATATAATGCTGAGGGGAAGAGATTAAAAGTGAAAAAGTCAATCAGAGCATTGCGTATGATTAGGGGTGTGCCCATGTTTTTACATGTAGGAAGCACTTCGTTACCACCTTACAGCTAAGTAGATAAATGCACTCCTTTTAATGCAGTCTTAACGGGCTTTTCTGTGACATCATCGTTTTATAAAGCACACTTTTGGTATTTCAATTCAAACGTCAAATGCCTCGCCATTCCCATCTGCTTGAACAGCTGGATAACCAGGCAGCCCTTAGCTGGATTTCCAAACCGTTCTATGACAAGATTCAACAAGGCCGCCCTCCCTGTTAACCAGTCCACCATCTGCTATTAACCATCTGATGTATCAAGGCGCAGTACTTTTCGCTTCATCATAATTCTTGTTTCCCAACACATCAGCATCGTGTTATGACACATAGTCTGATCAGGGGGGCAATAGAACTTGCCAAGGGACCAGGACACTGTGAAGTTGGAGCTTGTTCAGCGGGACAATAGAACTTTTTCAAGAGACCAGGATGCTGTGAAATTTGAGCTGGATCAGCGGGACAGTAGAACTTGTCAAGCATATATTCAGCCTATAGCAACATTGAACAGCATTAGTAATAACTTGCTATTTTCTAGCGTTACTCGACCCCTTCATCACTGAATGGTCGTATTACGTTGGCAGCAGCATCAGCCCCTCTCTTCTCTTCAATCTTCTTCTGGAACAGAACAGAATTAAGATGATTTCAGAGTCTCATTTTCGCTCATACCTTAGGTACATCTCACGAAGAAGCTGGGACAAATATGTTGTATATCGATATGCCATCGCAGGGAATGATTATGACATTTGATAGACGTACCGCTTAACAGAAGATGCTCTTGTCCTAATGGGACTAGACATCGATCATCGAAGAAGTATCTTGGACCAAAAAGAACGAAACGGAGCATTCAAGTGCACGTACGGGCTGTTTTCGCGAAAATTAAGCTGATGCAAATTACGCGTGTATTGTAGTTACAGTCCAGGTCTGGTCCAAGCCCTATCTTCCAGCTGATCTTGAATGACATCTTGGACCTTCCTTTCTGCCCCCAACGATGCGAGTATCTAATGTCAAATCATGCAAAAAACCAAAAAAGCCCTCAGGCACGCCCCGTGACTGACAATTTAACTTGTTTAACTAGGGGAAACCTTTGAAGAAGTCGCACACCGTCCGGTCACCAGCCTTCCCCTAGCAAGTGAACACTGCTTCTTTGATAGCGATATAGTGGTCGCGGCGCCCGCATGAGCAGCTAGCTAAATTAGCCATAGCTAACCCAAGGGGCATCACTAACTTGTTGTTTTTCAATAAATAATCTACCCTTCTGCCAAGCCAGTACTATTTCAAACATCATCAATCCACTACCAGCAGCGAATTCCATCGATTCAACGACGAATATAATGCTGAGGGGAAGAGATTAAAAGTGAAAAAAAGTCAATCAGAGCATTGCGTATGATTAGGGGTGTGCCCATGTTTACACATGTAGGAAGCACTTCGTTACCACCTTACAGCTAAGTAGATAAATGCACTCCTTTTAATGCAGTCTTAACGGGCTTTTCTGTGACATCATCGTTTTATAAAGCACACTTTTGGTATTTCAATTCAAACGTCAAATGCCTCGCCATTCCCATCTGCTTGAACAGCTGGATAACCAGGCAGCCCTTAGCTGGATTTCCAAACCGTTCTATGACAAGATTCAACAAGGCCGCCCTCCCTGTTAACCAGTCCACCATCTGCTATTAACCATCTGATGTATCAAGGCGCAGTACTTTTCGCTTCATCATAATTCTTGTTTCCCAACACATCAGCATCGTGTTATGACACATAGTCTGATCAGGGGGGCAATAGAACTTGCCAAGGGACCAGGACACTGTGAAGTTGGAGCTTGTTCAGCGGGACAATAGAACTTTTCAAGAGACCAGGATGCTGTGAAATTTGAGCTGGATCAGCGGGACAGTAGAACTTGTCAAGCATATATTCAGCCTATAGCAACATTGAACAGCATTAGTAATAACTTGCTATTTTCTAGCGTTACTCGACCCCTTCATCACTGAATGGTCGTATTACGTTGGCAGCAGCATCAGCCCCTCTTCTCTTCAATCTTCTTCTGGAACAGAACAGAATTAAGATGATTTCAGAGTCTCATTTTCGCTCATACCTTAGGTACATCTCACGAAGAAGCTGGGACAAATATGTTGTATATCGATATGCCATCGCAGGGAATGATTATGACATTTGATAGACGTACCGCTTAACAGAAGATGCTCTTGTCCTAATGGGACTAGACATCGATCATCGAAGAAGTATCTTGGACCAAAAAGAACGAAACGGAGCATTCAAGTGCGCGTACGGGCTGTTTTCGCGAAAATTAAGCTGATGCAAATTACGCGTGTATTGTAGTTACAGTCCAGGTCTGGTCCAAGCCCTATCTTCCAGCTGATCTTGAATGACATCTTGGACCTTCCTTTCTGCCCCCCCATGCGATGCGAGTATCTAATGTCAAATCATGCAAAAAAACCAAAAGCCCTCAGGCACGCCCCGTGACTGACAATTTAACTTGTTTAACTAGGGGAAACCTTTGAAGAAGTCGCACACCGTCCGGTCACCAGCCTTCCCCTAGCAAGTGAACACTGCTTCTTTGATAGCGATATAGTGGTCGCGGCGCCGCATGAGCAGCTAGCTAAATTAGCCATAGCTAACCCAAGGGGCATCACTAACTTGTTGTTTTTCAATAAATAATCTACCCTTCTGCCAAGCCAGTACTATTTCAAACATCATCAATCCACTACCAGCAGCGAATTCCATCGATTCAACGACGAATATAATGCTGAGGGGAAGAGATTAAAAGTGAAAAAGTCAATCAGAGCATTGCGTATGATTAGGGGTGTGCCCATGTTTACATATGTAGGAAGCACTTCGTTACCACCTTACAGCTAAGTAGATAAATGCACTCCTTTTAATGCAGTCTTAACGGGCTTTTCTGTGACATCATCGTTTTATAAAGCACACTTTTGGTATTTCAATTCAAACGTCAAATGCCTCGCCATTCCCATCTGCTTGAACAGCTGGATAACCAGGCAGCCCTTAGCTGGATTTCCAAACCGTTCTATGACAAGATTCAACAAGGCCGCCCTCCCTGTTAACCAGTCCACCATCTGCTATTAACCATCTGATGTATCAAGGCGCAGTACTTTTCGCTTCATCATAATTCTTGTTTCCCAACACATCAGCATCGTGTTATGACACATAGTCTGATCAGGGGGGCAATAGAACTTGCCAAGGGACCAGGACACTGTGAAGTTGGAGCTTGTTCAGCGGGACAATAGAACTTTTCAAGAGACCAGGATGCTGTGAAATTTGAGCTGGATCAGCGGGACAGTAGAACTTGTCAAGCATATATTCAGCCTATAGCAACATTGAACAGCATTAGTAATAACTTGCTATTTTCTAGCGTTACTCGACCCCTTCATCACTGAATGGTCGTATTACGTTGGCAGCAGCATCAGCCCCTCTCTTCTCTTCAATCTTCTTCTGGAACAGAACAGAATTAAGATGATTTCAGAGTCTCATTTTCGCTCATACCTTAGGTACATCTCACGAAGAAGCTGGGACAAATATGTTGTATATCGATATGCCATCGCAGGGAATGATTATGACATTTGATAGACGTACCGCTTAACAGAAGATGCTCTTGTCCTAATGGGACTAGATATCGATCATCGAAGAAGTATCTTGGACCAAAAAGAACGAAACGGAGCATTCAAGTGCGCGCACGGGCTGTTTTCGCGAAAATTAAGCTGATGCAAATTACGCGTGTATTGTAGTTACAGTCCAGGTCTGGTCCAAGCCCTATCTTCCAGCTGATCTTGAATGACATCTTGGACCTTCCTTTCTGCCCCCAACGATGCGAGTATCTAATGTCAAATCATGCAAAAAACCAAAAGCCCTCAGGCACGCCCCGTGACTGACAATTTAACTTGTTTAACTAGGGGAAACCTTTGAAGAAGTCGCACACCGTCCGGTCACCAGCCTTCCCCTAGCAAGTGAACACTGCTTCTTTGATAGCGATATAGTGGTCGCGGCGCCGCATGAGCAGCTAGCTAAATTAGCCATAGCTAACCCAAGGGGCATCACTAACTTGTTGTTTTTCAATAAATAATCTACCCTTCTGCCAAGCCAGTACTATTTCAAACATCATCAATCCACTACCAGCAGCGAATTCCATCGATTCAACGACGAATATAATGCTGAGGGGAAGAGATTAAAAGTGAAAAAGTCAATCAGAGCATTGCGTATGATTAGGGGTGTGCCCATGTTTACATATGTAGGAAGCACTTCGTTACCACCTTACAGCTAAGTAGATAAATGCACTCCTTTTAATGCAGTCTTAACGGGCTTTTCTGT
>JAXDRA010000043.1:0-13447 GCA_034190875.2 Urechis unicinctus | reverse complement strand
TTACTGGTGAAAAAATTGAAGAAGTAGAATTTGATAATTTAGATGCAGGTAAATATATTGCATCTATAAATATAGCAGAAGGTTCTAATGGAGTTAAAGGAGCATCTGAAACTGCTAATGAAGTAGAAGTTTCTATTAAAGACGCAACGGCACCAAGTGGTTTAACTGTGACTGCAACAGGAACAAATCCTGGTGATCATACAGGTAAAGGAACAATTACTGTTAACTGAGATGTTACAATGGGTGATTCTATTCAAGACAAAGCAATAATATCATTAACAGGAGTAGGAGATGTTATTACTAAAGATGTATCAATAGATGCTAAAACAGCAATAATACCTAACCTTGAATCAGGAGTATATGCTATAACAATGGCTATAGCTACTGATACTAATGGAACTGCAGGAATTACAGGTTCTGCTGAAGAACCAGTAACAATAGCAATACCTGCAGCACCAATAAAACCAATAGTTTCAGGATTAGTTGGAGAAGCAACTGCTCCTACAGTTGAAGGTGAATCAAATGGACAAATAGATTTCACTTGAGATGTAAATGGTGATGCACCAGATAAAACAGAATATAGAGTTGATGGAGGAGCATGACAACCTCTAGAAGCAGATGCTACAGACTTTACTCTAACTAACCTAAAAGCAGGAGAATACAAGTTTGAAGTAAGAGTATCAAGAGTAGATACAACAGGTAATAGTATAGCCAATACAACAGTAATCGTACCAGAAGGACCGGTAGCAATTGATGGATCACCGGTAATTAGTGATGTTGCTGTAACAGCAACTCAACCAAAAGATTTTGGTGACTTTGGTGAAATAGAAGCAGTAGCAACATTTGATTTAAAAAATAGTGATGCTACAAAGATTACATTCTCACTAACGGGAACAGGTGATGTTGCTGATATTGCTGATAAAGATGTTACTATAGCTACTGGAACGACAACAGCAACAGCAAAATTTACTTTAATTCCAGCAGGAACATATGAAGTAACAGCAACAATTGATGAATCAAAGAATTCAGATGGAGATGAACTTAATGGAGCTTCAAAAACTTCAGAAACTATTGACATAATAGAAATAGAAGCACCAGATGCACCATCAATAGCAGATGTTGAAGCAGAAGTTACAAAAGAAGCTAGCTTTGGTCAAAAAGATGGAGAAATTGATTTAACAGCAACAGTTGCTAATGGAGTTACAGGTACATCAGTTGACTTTATAATTAGAGACTTAGATGGAATCATTGTTACATCAGAATCTAATGTATCTGTTACTGATGGAGAAGCTAACGCTGTTCTTAAAGTAGCAGCAGGTAGTTATACTTATGAAGTAACTATTCATGGTGAAGTAGATAATGCTAAAACAGGTAGTGTTATTGTTGAACTAAATGAATCTACAAGACCAAAAACTGAAGAACCAGTTAAAGGTGAATCAGTAGTTGATGAAAATGGAAACATTTCATATAATGGAGCTTCAGTTACAATAACTGAATCAGGGGACTTTACAAGTTCAAGATTTGCTTTATATGACCTTAATGGAGAATTTATGAGATCAGTATCAGCAGTTAAATCTGATGAAGAAGCTGAAACTCAATCAGCAGGGACATATACAATGTCAGAAGCATTAGAAATAACTGCGGCAGAAGCATTAACGGGATACTCAATTGAATTTGAAGGAATCTTTGGAGAAGAAACAGAATTTACTAAAATAGTTACTGTTGACTCTAAAGAAATCGATCCAGGGTTTGAAACTACTGATGGATTAAAAGGTGGAGCAATTGCAGGTATCGTAATTGGTACAATAGCTGCTACAACAGCTGCAGCAGCAGGATTAATTGGATTTATGAATACTACAAAAGGTAAGGAATTAAAATATAAATTCCAAGCTAAGTTTAATAAAGAAAGTAAATCTGGAGATATTAAACCAGCAGCTAAAAAAGAAGTTAAAGTAGAAGAAAAAACAACTACAAAAGCAACTAAGAAACCAGCAGCAAAGAAACCAGCAGCAAAGAAACCAACAACTAAAAAAACTACAGCAGCTAAAAAAACAACTAAAAAATAATTAAATAATTAATTAAAAAAGAACCTAATAGGTTCTTTTTTTTGTTAACAAAAATAAAGAAAAACTTATCTATTTTTTTGTTAAAATTGTGTTGATAAACATTTTAATACAAAGATGAATATTGAGAGAAATTAATAAATTATATGATGAAAAAAATTAAAAAGAATAAAATATTTTCAGTAGTTGGATCATTAATAGCAGCATTGCTTATTACGGGTATAACAACTACTACAATAAATAACGGGTATACACAGTCTAATGTAGAAATCATGACTAACAATGTTAATAATAATGGAGAAGAATTAAACTCTCCAACTATTTCTTATGTAGATGTTGATATATCATTCCAAGATGGATTAGGTGTAGTTGAAGTTACTTGAGATGGTAATCTTGGTGATTCAACTGAAACAATGGCCGATGTATGATTGTTAGATGAGGAATATAAAGATTCTCCAGATGGACCATCATATAAGAAAAATATTGAGTTTAATAAGAAAAGTTGAACATTTTATAATATTATTCCTGGAACTTATACTGGTACAGTAGAAATTGATGAAATAAGCATGGATTCTAGAAAATTTACTATTTCACTTCCGAAAGAACCAACAGTAGATATATTTAATGCAACTGCTAATAACCCAAATGATTATACTGGTAAAGGTTATATCGATGTTGAATGACAAATTACAAATCATGGAAATATAGAAACAGATGTATCACTAGAATTAATAAAGGGAAATGAAAGTGAAACTAAAATTCATTTAATTACTGATAAAATATACTAGATTTAATGATTTAGATTCTGGAACATATACATTAACAATTAAAGTTCAACAAGATGATAATGGTACTAGGGGTGTTCAACAAACTCATGCACCAATAGTGATTGCAATTCCACCAGCTGTTACTCCAGTAATTAATAAGTTTACTGCAACAGCTTCTGAAGTTGAAAATCATTTAAGTCGTGGAGAAATTAATGTTGTTTGGGATGTTGATGAAAATGATTCAAAAGAAACTCATGCTAAGTTAATACTTGATGGACCAATGAAAGATGAAGTTACAAGATTCATAAATAATGGATTTACAACATTTGAAAACTTAGTAGAAGGAACATATACAGTTACTATGGTTATTAGTGAAGATATAAACGGTGTTCCTGGAACAACTGCAACTTCTGATGAAGTAGATATTGAAATTCCACCTGCTCCTAATAGTCCTATATTTGATAAAAGCAAATTTACATATGTTGCAAAAGGAACAACATCTCCAGAAAAGGATAACGGTGTTCTTACTCTTAAATGAGGTTATTTAGCAGGTTCAGGAAAAATAGAAAGAGTAACTATATCGTTAAATGGACAAACTCCTGTTGTATTAGAAACTCCTGATGCTACTGAATATACATTTATTAATTTAGCTGCTGGTGAATATCACCCAGTAATAACAGTGAGTAATTATACTAATTCTATTCATTGGGAGTGACTTAATGATGGTGAGACACCAATTTATAAATATCCTACTATAGCACCTGCTTCAGGCGTAGAAGAAGAAGATACACATGCAGAAATTACTAATGCTGTATTAAGCAAACCATATGGTGATCCTAATGACCATAAAAGTAAAACTAATTTAAAACTTACATGAAACTTGAAACGTAATTTAAATGAAACATCAACATATTTAATTACATTTTATGGAACAGGGGATATCCCAAAACCAGTAACAGGTGATGTTAATACAGATGGTTCTACATCATATGATATAACAATAGAAGATGTTGGAACTGGTAGTTATAGTGCGGTTATTGAAATAGGTGATTTTACATTAGGAGGTGGAGGTCCCGCTCCTGTAGCGGTTGGTGATAGAGAAACTTCTAATGAAGTAGGAGTTGCTGTCCCAGAAGCACCAGAAGTACTTTCTGTAACAGAAGATGTAAAACCTGCTGATCTTGGTACAACTAATGGAGAAATTACATTAACAGCAACAATTGCTAATCAAATTGCAACTGTTGACGAATCAATTAATGTTATCTTTAGACTATTAAATGGAATAGGTGATGAAGTTCTTCATAGCCGTACTGGTATAGCTACTCCAAATAACCCAACTGCAGAAGTAACATTTGGTGCAGATAGTCAAGATTTAGGTATAGGTATATATACTTATGAAGTTCAAACAGAATATCAATCAATAGGTGATTATTATACTGATAAAGTTATTATTGGTGTTGATCAAGAATCGGTTCCTAAATTTGAAGTAAAAGATGGAGTAACTGATACAGATACTAGTGATGAATATGAAATATTTAGTGGAATGGAACTTTCTATAACAGGTGGATCAAATTTCCATGATGCAAGATTTGTAGCATATACATCTATATTAGATCAACCAATAGATGCTACAGATGCTAAACATTCTGAAACAAAAGCTCATGGAGTATATTCAATGACTGAAGAATTATATATTCCTATTTATATAGCTGAATCATATGGTTATACTGTTGAATTTGAAGTTACATTCGATGATGGAACAATTGGTTCATATGAAGTATTTGAAAGACTTAAAGATGAACCAATAGTTGAAGAAGATGATGGATTACCATTATGAGCACTAATTACTATAATAGTTGGTTCAGTTGTAGGAGCTATCTTAATATTTGTAGCTGGATACTTTATATCTAAAAACAAATATAATTCATCAAATGGTGAAACAGTAGATGGAAACCCAACAACTAAGAAAACAACAACACCTAAACAACCAGGTGATGCTGAAAGAAATAAACTAAATAGAAAACTTATTAACACTCTATTAGGTGTAGGTGAAAAAACAAGTATCGCACTTAAAGAAATAAAAGTAGTTAAGGTAAAGATTTCATGACTGCATATAATGATAAGTTAGAACTATTAAAAACAACTATAGGTGATAGTCAAACTAAAAAAATACATAAACAAATAGTAACTATGCAAAATGAAATAAATAAGAAATATGAAAAACTAGCTGAAGAAGCAACTAAAAAAACAGAAGATAAAACAAAAGAAACAGCTAAACCAAAAGAAACAACTAAAAAATAATTAAAAATTAAACAAGGCAATGCCTTGTTTTTTTATTTCAAAAAACATACAATGGTAACAAAAAAAAAAAAAAAAAACTCCTATTGATATATAATATTTATTATTATGTATATTATCTATATAAATGTATATTTATCATATGCGTAAATTTGAAAGGAAAACAATATATTATGAAAAAGAAGTTAATAAAAAATAAAAATGTAGCTCTTACAGGAGCTTTAGTAGCAGGTGCACTAGTTACAGGTGGAACTACTACATTAATAGTTAATGGAACAAATATTGAAACTAACAACGTTAGTTCATTTACAGACGGATCTATTGCAGTAGAAGCGGCAGCTGTAGGAACAACGATTGTTACATCTTGAACAGGAACACCAAGTGCAGATGTACCAGAAACTCATGTAGAGGTTTCTATTAGTGGTGAAGATGAAATTTCTGAGACAGTAGAAGGATTTCAACAAGGTGATTATACATTTGAAGATGTAACGCCAGGTACTTATACTGTGACATTCACGGCAGGAACAATGGTTGAAGAAGTATTTGAACCTACTGAAATTACTGATTCAGTTGAAAATGTAATAATTGCAGAACCAGAACCAGATGTTGATGAACCAACAATTAGTTCTGTTACAGCAGCAGCAACTGATAATGCAACTTATCCTAACAAAAATTCTATTAATGTTATATGAGTAGAAGACTTTGGAGATAATACAACAAATAATGTTGTAGTTACTTTAATGGAAGGAGCAACTCCAGTCGGAGATCCTAAAGATATTGCTAAAGGAGTGCAAACTGCAAGTTTTGAAAATGTAGAAAATGGAATATATACAGTTAATGTAGAAATTGTTGCAGATGATACAACAAAAGGAATTGATAAAACTTCTAACGAAGTAACTATTACTAATCCAGCAGAAGTTCTACCAACAATTACTGATATTGAAGTAGATGGACACAATGGAACAACTTATCCTGATAAAGGTACTATTGATGTTTCATGAGAAGAAGACTTTGGGACAAATACAACAAAATAAGGTTGTAGTTACTTTAATGAATGGAGCAACTCCAGTCGGAACTCCTCAAGATATTGATAAAGGAACGCTAGAAGCAGAATTTAGTGGTGTAGAAAATGGAACATACACAGTTAAAATAGAAATTATTACAGATGATACAACAGGAGGAGTTGTTGAAACTTCTGACGAAGTAATTATTAGCAATGCTGAAGCAACACAACCAACAATCACTTCTGTTACAGCAACAGGAGATAATGGAGCAACTTATCCAAATAAAGGAAAAATTAGTGTTATTTGAGAAGAAGACTTTGGTTCAAATGAAAACACTAACCTTACAGTTAAACTAATGAAAAATGAAACACAAGAAGATTTTAAAACAATTGATAAAGGAACAAAATCTACTGAATTTACAAATGTTGAAGATGGCGTATATACAATAGAAGTTGTAATTGAAAAAGATAGTAACACAGATGGTACAAAGGGAGTTTCAAATTCAGTAACTATTAGTAATGCTGAAGCAAAAGATGCAACTATTGATTCTGTTGTAGCCAGTGATGATGATGTTCCTTTTGGACAACTTGGTGAAATAGACATTACATGATCAATTACAAAAAATGATTATAAAGATGTAACGGTTAAAATATCAATGCCTGGAAAAGAAGATCAAACGTCTAATGAAACTTCTGGAAACAACGAGTTTTGATGAATTAGCAGATGGTAATCATACTGCAACAGTTTCTATAATGAATGGTGACGAAGTAATGGCTACTCAAATTGCTACTGGAACTGTAAGAGTAGGTGAAGCGGTTGATGCAGAAATCACTACATTTAGAACAACACCAACACCTACTTCATCTTACGGTCAAGAAGATGGAACAATTAAAGTCGATTGAACTATAGAAAAAAATGATAGTAAACAATCTACTGTAAAAATAGATTTATCAGGAGATGCAACAAAAACTTTAACACCTGGAATAGATGAAGGTTCTGTAACATTTGAAGATTTAGCGGCTGGAACTTATGCAATTAAAATAACAGTATTATCTGATACTGATGGAGCAGGAGAAGTCTCTGATAGTGATACAGGAATAGAAATTACACAACCTAATCAAGCACCTATAATAAATAATTTATCAACAACAGAAAATCATCCAATAGCAAAAAGGTGATGAAGGAGAAATAATAGTTACTTGAACATATGGTGGTGGAGAAGCAACTGAAACAACAATTGAAATAGATCAAGAAGGTTCTATTCCTTTAGCAAAAGGTGCAACTACTTATACATTTAAGAAAACAGCGGGAACTTATGATATTAAAGTAAATGCTAAAAATGGTGATGTATCAGCAACTGAGGCAACTGTTCGAACAGAATTAATAGATGGAAAAGAAGCAGTATCTATTGTAAAAGATGGAGAACCTACAATTAATAAACCTTCAAGTAAAGGAAAAGAAGACGGTTCAATAAGAGTTGATTGAACATGATCAGGGGATGCTTCAACTAGTGCAGAGATAGTAATTACTGGACCTGGACATACTGATGGAACACCATTTGATGTAGAAAGTGATGAAACTTTTAAATTATTTAATGGATTAGGAGCAGGAGAATATACTATTGAATTAACTGCATCTAATGAAGGTAATAAAGGCACACCGGCAGTATTAACATGAGAAGATGTTGAAATTGAAGATGGACCAGAAGCAATTGAAGGTACACCTGTAATAACAAATGCAGAAGCTACTGTAAAACATCAACCAATACATGTTGGTGATAAAGGGAAAATAGAAATAAGTTATCATATTGACCCTAAAGATACTAAAACAACAAATGCAAAAGTTGAATTATTTAATTTAAGTAATCAACTTATACAATCAGAAGATGAAACTATAACAATTGGCACACCTAAAACATATACAGTTCCATTTGATGATTTAGCACCAGGAACATATTATTCTACTATCTCTATAGAAGAGGATGGCGATGTTCATGGAACATCTAAAACAACTAATGATGTAGAAATTATAAAAGCGAATGATCCTTCAATAGCAACAGTTAATGTTGAAAAAGAAGATGCATCATTTGGAGCAAAAGATGGAACTATTACAATATCTGGAACAGTATCTAATGCAATACCAGGTACAACAGAAGCAAAAATTGAAATAAGTAGTTCTAAACTTGAACAAAATATAATTGAAGAAAATATATCATTAGAAGATTTAGGGACAGGTAAAAAATTCAATAAATTAGCCGCAGGAGAATACGCTTATAAAGTAATGATCCAAGGTGAAGAAAAAGGAACAACAGGAACTGTTACTATAAAAGCCGGAGAAAATGGTAAACCAGGAATCGATGAAGGCAATAGTGATAAAGGAACAGAAACACCAGGTGAAAATGGTGGAGTAATCATTAGTGGAGCTAAAATATCAATAACAGATGGTAATAACTTCGATAATGCTATATTCGGAATTATAGTTAATGGTGAAGTAATTGAATATGTTGAAGCAACATTAGAAAGTGAAACTAAAGCAGCAGGAACATATATAATGTCTGAATCTATAGAAATAAGTGCTGATAATGTTAAAAAAGGATATGAATTTGCATTCGGTGGACAATTTGAAGATGGTTCATGAGGTAAAGTTTCAATTAAGGAACAAGCACCAGAAACACCAGTTGCACCAGAAAGTGATGGATTATCATCAGGAGCAATAGTAGGTATAGTTCTTGGTTCAATAGCAGGTTCATCAGCAATAGCTTATGGAGTTCTAGAATTTAAGAAATTCAAAAGTGAAGCAAAAATAGCAAATGATATAAAAACAACTAAAGTAAAAGATACTAATGAAATTAAAATAGAGACTAAAAAAGAGAAAAAAGAAGATAAAAAGTCTACAAAAAAAGATAAGAAATAAATCATAAAATAAACAGAATCGAAAGATTCTGTTTTTTTTGTCTATATGTGTAAAAACAGGTGAGTTTATAGGGCTTTTGTATGTCATAATGTAGTGGAATATATAAAAAGTAAAAATTAAATTGAGAGGTATTATATTTATGAAGAATAACAAGAAAAATAAGGCAATATCGGGCGTTATTGTTGCTGGAGCTATCCTAACGGGTGGAACAATGGCAGCATTTGAAAATGATGATGTTACATTAGATACAGAAATGAGACAATCTGATGAAGGAACAATGGGTGGAAGTAATGAACCAGTGTTTGTAAGACATACAATTGAAAGAAAATCAAATGAAAATGATAAAAATAAAAATGACATATACATATGATGAGAAATAAATCTTAATGGAAATACAAATATAAATTATAGTATTACACTATACGATAATAAATCAACTGAAATAGAGACTACGGAAGTTGAAAGTGGAGTTATGGCTGTATCAGCTACATTTGTAGATGTTCCATTTGGTTCATTTCATGCTCAAATAACAGCTATTGCTCCTGAAGGTGAAGTGTGAGAAGGTGCTACATTAGGAACAGATATGGTTGATATCCTTCCAGAAGATGCAACAATAAATTCATTTATAGCAACTAAAGAAAATCCTGCAGATCATAATGGAAAAGGAACTGTTTCAGCTACATGAAATGTAGATGCAAACGATTCTACACGTTCATCATCTGTTGTTAGGTTGATCGGCCCTACAACACATGAACCACAAATTATTAATTTTGAAACTAATGAAGTGACATTTGATAATTTAGATGCTGGATCATATAGTGTAACTGTAACTATTGATAGTGATGATAATACAAGTGAAGTAAAAGCAACTTCTAATGAAGTAATAATAGAAATACCTCAAACACCAATAATTGGTGATGTTAATATTGAAACAACAAAAACAACATTTGGAAAAGAAAATGGAACTGCTGAAATTTCTGCAGACATAACTAATGGATTATCAACTACAGATGTTACATTTAAATTAGAAAATCAAGATGATGAAATTGTTAAAATAGTTGATGGAAAAGCAACGCATAAATTTGAAGAACTAGCTATTGGAACATATTCATATGAAGTTTCTATTGTTGGTGCAGTTTCTAAAACTGGATCAATAACAATAGTTATTGATGAATCTACAATACCTACAATAACTGATCATAGTGTTGAAACAACAAAAGCAGAATTTGGTCAACCAGATGGAACAATAACATTAAACTCAGAAGTTAATAATACTAATGAAGATACAATTGTTGTATTTAGAACAATTAGTAGTAGAAATGTAAATCGTGTTCAAGAAGTTAATGTAACAGATTCAACAGCAACTGCAACATTTGAAAAATTATCAGTTGGACAATATACATATGAAATATCAATTAAAAATGATCCTAATGCAAATAATAATAAAATAATAGGAACAACAACAATACTTGTTGAAGAAGATACTTTACCTGAAGAAGGCGACATAGGTATGAAACCTGGTCATGAAGGTGAAACAGTAATTAATGAAGATGGTTCACAAGTTATTAAAGGTATTAAAGTAACGGTTGATCCAAAATACAATATTTCAAAACCTAAATTTGCTATCTTACAACATGGTAAAGAAGATGAAACTTCAAAACTAGCAACTATCATTGACATTGTTGATGGTATTGAAACAGATCCTGGAGTATTTGAAATGAAAGATGAGTTAAACATTAAAGAAGAAACAATTCTTGCTGGATATGATGTTAACTTTATAGGAGAATTACCTGATGGAGAACTATATGAAGTAAATCTTCATAATAGACCATATGGTGAATTATCAAAAAGTTTATCTAATGGAGCTATTGTAGGTATCATAATTGGTACTGCAGCAATAACATCATTATTAGTATTCACAGTTGTAGAAACTAAAAAATTCATAAGAGAATCAAAATTCTCAAAAGAAGACAATTACTAAAATAAAAAAAACAAAACAAGCTGTAAGGCTTGTTTTTATTTTAAAAAATATTAATTAGGAGTATAATTCTACTTGGCAGGCAATTTTAGAACATTGTCAGAAATGAGAGATTAATGATTAAAATAAGAAATATTATATTTGTTATCATATCGATAATAGCAATTTCTTTTACTATGGGGAATTCATCGATAAATAATGAAACAAAAAACAATGAAACAATAATTGAATATAAGCAAGAAACTAATGTACCTATTATAGAAAACTTAGAAGTTACTAAAATAGCACCATCAACAGATAATTCAACAGATGGAAGAATTAAACTTACATGAAACAATGTTGGAACACACCAACAACAAAAACAGAACTATATGTTAATGGTGAAATAAAACCTTTAATCCCAACTATAGAAGATCACATTATCTTTGCTTTAGGTGTAGGTAAATATGACATTATATTAACTACATATGTAAATGAAAAAAATCTGATTCAGAAGGAACAATAGTTTGATTAGGAATGGAAGAACCAGTTAGTATAAATAATATTGAAGCTGAAGGTTATTCGCCAACTTATATTCACGCAGGAAATGGTTTTATTATATTAAGTTGAGATCTTGTTGGTGAATCAACAAGAACAACAGTTCAAATAGATGGTAAAGAAGAAGTTGTATTAAATGATCCATTACAAAATGAATATATTTTTCTTAAACATAGATGAAGGAAACACACATCATAAATATAACAGCACAAACACTAATAATACATTTACAGATATGACAACAGTTAGAATAATGCCTGGACCTGCAAAAAATAGAAGGTACACCAGAAATTAATAATGTTGATATAGAAATAGTTAAACAACCAGAACATCTTTTAGATACAGGAACACTTAATGTTAATTGAGAAATTGAAATGAATGATTCTACAACAAAAGAAGTTTTAGTATTTTTATATGGAACACATTACCAACAAAAAAACTATTACAATAAATGAAAATAATAAAATCATTAATCAATCAACAGAGTTTGATAATTTAGAACCTGGTAACTACAAAGCATCTGTATTTATAAAATCAGATGACAATGTAGGGTCAGCGTCTAAAAGTACTAATTATCATAATGTAAAAACACCTGGAACACCAAAAATAAATAATTATATATTGAAAACTGAAAAAGGTATATTTGGTAGTAAAGATGGAGAAAATAGAAATAGTAGCTGATATTGGTTATGCAATACCAGAAAAAACAGAAGTTGAATTTATATTAATGGATGAAAATAATGAAATAGTTGGTCATGAAAAAGTATTAGTATTTGATGGAGTAGCACAACATACATTCCAAAACTTATATGCTGGAACATATCAATATCAAGTATTAATTAAACAATGATTTAAATTAAGAACAGGAGTAGTTGTCTTACAAGTAGATGATGTTAATACTCCTATAGTAGAAGGATCTGAAATTTATGAAATAACTAAGCATGATAATGGTGCTGAAACAATTTCAGAAATGAGAGTTGATATTAAACATGATGTTGATTTTAAAAATCCTAAATTAGAAGTATTTAATTTAAATGGAGAATCAGAAGGAATTACTGCAAGATTAGAATTAAAAGATGAAGATGAAATAACTGATTTAATAGTATCAACTTATTATATTGTTGAAGAAGATGTTGTTCACATTCCTTCTAAATTAGTTGATGCAGGATATCAAATTATAATAACGGCTGAATTCGAAGATGGAAACATATATGGTTCATTATTAATTGAAGTACCTGGTATTATTACAAATATTAGTCAATCATTATCAACAATAGCATTAGTATTAATAATCATAGGATCAGTAATAGTTGCTAGTTCATTATCATTTGGTGGAATAAAATATTATAAAAAATCAAATAATAAAACAGAAACAGTAAACAACTCTAACTAATTGTATGTACATAAAATATTTAATGTAAATTAAATAAACAAAAAACAAGCCTAATGGCTTGTTTTTATTATTTAAGTAGCAATTGTTATCTTATCTATTATATAATTTATCTACATACAAACTTAAGGAGAAATCATGATAGATCTAAAACAATACGAAGAAAAAATGGATGCATCAATTGATAGGATGCAATCAGAATTAATTAAAATAAAAACAGGGAGAGCTAATCCAATGATGTTTAATGACGTTGTAGTTGATTATTTTGAAACACCAACACCATTAACACAAATTGCTAATGTTCAAGCACCAGAGCCAAGACAATTAGTAGTTAAGCCTTATGATGCTTCAGCAGTTAAAGACATAGTTGCTGCAATCAAAAAAGCAGACTTAGGAGTAGACCCAGTTAACGAAGGTGAATTAATAAGAATTAATATTCCAATGTTAACAGCCGAAACAAGACAAGAATACGTTAAACAAGCAGGACAAGTTGCTGA
>JAXDRA010000039.1:0-14780 GCA_034190875.2 Urechis unicinctus | reverse complement strand
CCCATTTAAAGTTACCATAAAATTTAACAAAAGCAGCATAATTACCAAATTATCATTATCAATGATGTTGCATTTGGACCTCTCAATATAATCAAATATCATCGTTTACATGTGTGATTGTAAACATTATTTCTGTTCTCTCATCTTACTCCTCGGCGCCACCGCCAAGGCAATCGCAATAAGTCTGCTACCATTTCCTGCATTGTATTTCCATGTGGTATGAAGCAATAAATTTATAGCGTACAATCCTCATGCTGGCAAAACAATTCATTTTATAGAGAATAGTAAAAAAATGCCATCATATCCAAGGTAAGTAGTATGTGCTAATTGATATCCTATGAAAATCACCGGTCTTTGACGTGTATATACAGATTGCCCTCTTTACCAATTTCTCTCTTGATGATGACAAACCCTCGTTGGCATGGACTGAACACATATTTTTCCAATGTAGCTACATTGAGCTCATATCCTGAAGCACTAAAGCAAACTGTAATCACGTATACAGTGATAAGTAATATACGAAAGAGATCCAACAAAATTGATAACTTGAATGCAGAAATGCTGCCGGTGGTCATGTTTTCTATTCGGCGCTAACAAAAGCATGATAGTTCACCGCACCTAAACGGCATCATATTTTAATCACAGACAAACAAACTCCTTCTTCTTGGCTATCACTGAACTATTACCAATTACAATATGCTGATATGTGCAAATACTTGGAGCTTGGGGCTGATTCCAACGTCAAATCACAGCTCTGGTTGCCTACAAAAGCTTTCACTCAAAGAGCGATATATTAAGAGTGGCACCTAAAACATGCTAGAACGATAACATTACCAGTGTTCTGGGGCCTGAAACATGGCTTACAACTCGTGGTTAAGTGGCATGGACGAACAATTTTAAGTGATTTGTGGAATATATAGCATGACGACGCAGAGGGAGAATTGAGTTTACAGCCAAATTAGTGAAATTTTGCCCCCTCCGTTACAAGTGCAAAAAAAACAACCCTAATGATTCAACAGAACATTTGCCGTTAAGGTGACATCATCTAGTGCTAGACATAGCTTTATTGTATAGTCTGGAGATATATTTATGGAGGCCTATCAAAAATATGCACCACCGCATTTTTGATTTCCAGATAAACCGATGTTAATCACACAATTAATCCTGGCAACATACCTACATTAGTGTTTTTGTGATATACTTTCTACGATAATTTGGCAGCGTACCCGTTGCTGTTTATCTGTGTGAACTTAGGTGAGGGATATATCGTTGATCTTTATTCATGCTTTATTCAGAAATAGCTGTTGATAGCCAGGTTCCTTGTTTTAGCAATTCAGCCTCTATTCTTTATACCACATTAAAACATAGACTGATTAAGCTCCAGCGTTTGAATAGATTTGTAAAAACAAATTTTCAAAGCGCTGATGTCGATAAAATATCAATGATACCCAAAAATAAGATTATAATTGAGTTATGTCATCAACTAAACAATAATGAAAACAACACTACCTATAAGCTGACTTTGACTTCCCCTGGTACTAGATCTGTGTTTCATTTTCAAACCAGGAACAGGAATATCAGTCAAAATAGTAATAAACTATGAAAATGGCCACGTATATGACACGTCAATGGGCAGGAGATTTAAGAGTAGACTTTCTAAGGCTCGCTACTGATTGATCGACGATTCTGGTCACATGGCTGGTGATAGGTGAAAACATTGCGATGTTGTAACCTCTGGTCATGCATACGCTGGGTTATAGGTCGAAGATATATGACACCATCAAGGGAATTTTATCTGCAGAGTGACGGGCTATGGGTCTCGTCATTCACTTTCAATTGTGGTGCTTTGAAATAGAGAGACATGCTCGATCTTATGGTTAAGTGACTCATGGAGAGAGAAATCAATCCATGTAGACTAATACACCGAACAAATACAAGCAAATTTATGCTAGCGGCACATTCTTTAATAAGCTGTACAAGGCAAAAGACTTTTACACCAAATAAAAGTTTACTATAGAATCTGTCATAATTCTTGAAAGCTGCAGCTGTTTATGTATCCCCGCCAGTGGTGTAAATATCAACGGATCTTACTAGGAGAGATCGAATATGTCTTTTACAGTATTAACACACTACTAGGACACCGCAACCAGCGGCCATAAAGCCGGTCATGAAGCTGGTAATACAATAACGAATACAGAAATTTCATTAAACCTTGCTAATGGAAATGCTAAGTTGGTCTTGAATAGTATCACAAGTGGCGGAACTCACTTGCAATATTCGACCTGAATCGACCAGTAACCAATCCATGTACTACTCGTTACTAGCGATCTGCCGTTGTCAAATCCTTCCATTTACGTCTTCAGTTCGCCTTGGCATGCACACTACTTGCCTCAGGTTTGCTACGCAGCCACTCTACACATCATACACAGCTAATAATGATTTATACATGCATACATACATACATACATACATACATACATACATACATACATACATACATACATACATACATACATACATACATACATACATACATACATACATACATACATACATACATACATACATACATACATACATACATACATACATACATACATACATACATACATACATACATACATACATACATACATACATATAAACCAGGAGCCCATGGAGTTTTGTTTAGCATTGCAAGTACAAAAGGTTTGAGGCATGCAACATGTTGATTAGGGTCAATGTACAATCAAATGGCCATTCTTAAGTTTCCACGCCTGTACCAACTCTAGGGGGAGCCACTCAAAATATCCCAAATTTAGATTTAATTAGCATAACTGAGTACATGTATGAAACCAATGATAAAATGTTCATTTTTAGGGTCTAAATAAATATCCATCTTTCTTAACCCTCAACTCCTGTACTTAATCCATTTAAGAAAGCCACTAATTAGCGCTAATTAGCAATTTAATTAACATAATTGAGTACATCAACGAAACCTTCGCTAATGGATTTGGTAGGTTCACCCAACTAAGAAAAGTGCATTCTTAAGTGCCAAAACCTGTACCGTGACCCCTTAAGAAGTCTTTAGATCCCCATCTGTACATTGTAAACCTATGGATATGAAGCATACTTGTAGGCCTACATGTGGCTTCATTATAAATCAGAACTTTGCAGGGGCTAGTACAAGCAGTTTTTATCCCTTGGTATTACTCATCGCATTCTCAATAAAGGAAAAATCTGTGATTAGTTAACAGGGTGGTAACTGAAACCAAAGCCTACAGATTATCTCATGACCTACTTAAATGCATCCTGACCCCCAGACCTCTCACGGTTCATGCCTACGTTACTCCCGTTCAAGCCCTGGCTATTCCCGAGCCATTCAGTGAACTTGTATTGTTGATCCATAAATTGCTCTTGTCCACTGGCCCGATGTCATCCTTCATAATTTCTACCTTCAAAGATGCAATGAAATATCCACCAAAAGCCACCTATTACATCCATTTATTACAATATTCTGTTTTCATCGTAGCCATGTACAAATATCGCTCACTAATCCCAGAAATGAGCGCAGTATATATAAAATAACAAATGGAGAAGTACCATGGATGGAATAGCTACAAACATCGATGCTTCCTTGTATAACACTGTCAGGTCTAAAAATAACAACCTATCAGTTACACGATGATGACTCTACTACGGCCATCGCAACATTGTTTATCTTGAGGTGCCCTCCCCTTGTTAGTACAACTCTGATATTTATGCAGTAATTGAGCGATGAGCGCTCTGATTGGACACATTTAGTATCCCCGGCTGTCAGTTCACCGATTGGCGTGGGATTGGCCAGGGCTGAAACTGGAGTAACAGAGGCATGAACAGTGAGAGGACTGGGGGCCAGGATGACTTAAATGTAGCATAATTATGAATCCATACTGTATTGGAGCCAGTGCCAGCTAAAGATAAACATTGGAAATGTGTGGTCAGTGCATCTGGATGGTTTATGTGGAGAATACTTGTGTCCTATGAAACTGTGTCCGCAATTTTCTTGCCAAATTTCCTCGATAGATAACGATGAAGACTTCCAACTCCATTTGTGATTTTAAACAGTTGTGAAAGGTGAGTACATAATGTGTAATATTTCATCAAGGCCTAATGTCTCTGATTTGAGGCCCCTACTACTACAAGAAAACACCAAGTTGACATTAAATGAACATAGGTACAAGATGTTTGAAAAAGGCTATGGACCAAAGTCCTTGTCAAAGAATCCATTGGAAAAGTTGAAAGGAATAAATGCTAGTGCCATTCCCCCTTGTGAGGCAGAGCTGAATGTGCATTTGAAACGAGCTGCATTTGCTGCACAAATGTGGGCAAAGGCAGATTCTGCTGAAATCCAACAACACCCAGATGCATCAAATGGTTGGGATCTCGAAAATGGATGTTACATGCCAATATGGCATGAAGGACCCCAGATGCCAGGTACCCTTATTCCGGAACAAGGCGAGGTCGTCAATGATGATGATGAAAACGCTGAAGATGTAGACATGACAATCTCTTCTGATGATGAGTCAGACTGGACAGAAGAAGAGGATCAGGTGCAAGTGGGGAAAAACCTTATGCTGCCTGTGACCTTTAACACCTTGTTCCACTTTGACCCCTGCTATGGCAGCTAAATTGCTCGTTATTTACATTCATGATACACAAAAAATAATCTGTAGTTCTTAATGATGAGGCTAGCCGTGTATTTCAGAAGCATGGCTTTGCATCATTTGCTTTGACCGCATTCAACAAAAAGGAAACTCAGTGATAAAAATGATGTTTCAGGGAAATGCTTGCCTTCCTAGTGATATTTGGGGCAAATGGAATAATTCTTTTCGTTACTTTGTTTGCCACAATCATTGTCTTTTTGCATAGACCTTACTTTAAATATACACTATTTACCCAACTTAAAATGAGTACAATTATGTAGATGAAGCACTTGAGATGTTTCTCTGTACTGGTGATGAGCACTGCATGCCCAGTTCTCCTGTTTGTTGAAGACATAGGCCTACAATATGTATATAGCCAAATTTTTCAAAGACAATAAATTCGATGTAGCATGTATGTAACTGGATAATGTTTGGGTTAATATTCAAAATATGGTGCATTGCTAATCAGCACTGTGGAATCAGCTCGGCCTGCAATGAAGAAAATAAGGCGAATTTCTGCATTTTTCTGGTTGAAATTTCGAATCATTGAGAATTTTAATTTCAAACTGAAAAGCAGAAATTGGCATATTACTCCATAGTCTGTCAATGCAATCAAAACCTGCATGTAAGTTTCTTTGCAAAATGTTTTAAGGGGACAAGAATTCAGTCATTAGCATGGGAGATGCAAGTCTCTCTATTTCAGGAAGTCACTTCATGTGTGTGTATACCCCAATCACCCTTCATTATGGTCAAAATCGATCAGCAAGTCCAACAACTTACAGTATGTTGCATGAGTCACTAGTGATGTAGTTTCTCATTGTTTGTCTTTTCAGTAAAAAAATCATAGATACTAGAATTTTAATTAAAATCTATGTACCTGAACACAAAACTGTCGAGTTCTTTCGATCTTCCCCTTTGACCCCTTCTTAAGGGGTCACGGTACAGGTTTTGGCACTTAAGAATCCACTTTTCTTAGTTGGGTGAACCTACCAAATCCATTAGCGAAGGTTTCGTTGATGTACTCAATTATGCTAATTAAATTGCTAATTAGCGCTAATTAGTGGCTTTCTTAAATGGATTAAGTACAGGAGTTGCAGGTTAAGAAAGATGGATCTTCATTTACAACCTAAAAATGAACATTTCAGCATTGGTTTCATACATGTACTCAGTTATGCTAATTATAGCCCTGGTTGAACTGACCCTGACCTTTGACCCCTTCTTAAGGGGTCACGGTACAGTTTTTGGCACTTAAGAATCCACTTTTCTTAGTTGGGTGAACCTACCAAATCCATTAGCGAAGGTTTCGTTGATGTACTCAATTATGTTAATTAAATTGCTAATTAGCGCTAATTAGTGGCTTTCTTAAATGGATTAAGTACAGGAGTTGAGGGTTAAGAAAGATGGATCTTTATTTAGACCCTAAAAATGAACATTTTATCATTGGTTTCATACATGTACTCAGTTATGCTAATTAAATCTAAATTTGGGATATTTTGAGTGGCTCCCCTAGAGTTGGTACAGGCGTGGCAACTTAAGAATGGCCATTTGATTGTACATTGACCCTAATCAACATGTTGCATGCCTCAAACCTTTTGTACTTGCAATGCTAAACAAAACTCCATGGGCTCCTGGACTAATACATACATACATAAATACATACATACATACATACATACATACATACATACATACATACATACATACATACATACATACATACATACATACATACATACATACATACATACATACATACATACATACATACATACATACATACATACATACATACATACATACATACAGACATACATACATACATACATACAGACAGACATACATACATACATACATACATACATACATACATACATACATACATACATACATACATAGATACATACATACATACACATACATACATACATACATACATACATACATACATACATACATACATACATTCACATACATACAGACATACATACATACATACATACATACATACATATTTACATACATACATATTTACATACATACATACATACATGCATACATACATACATACATACATACATACATACATACATACATATTTACATACATACATACATACATACATACATACATACATACATACATACATACATACATACATACATACATACATACATACATACATACATACATACATACATACATACATACATACATACATACATACATACATACATACATACATACATGCATTAGTATATTTGCCTTTGCACCGTCAGCTCTTACTCGCATATCGTTCTTTTCAGTCTAGAACACTCTTATCCGCATGTATACAATAGCATGTGTGGTAAATAGCAACTGCTGCAAAGTTCTTATCCTCCGTGGGTAGTCCATTGAGATGATCTGATTAAACTAGCCCGAAGCTATCACTGACGTACTTCTAATTTGGGCCATGTATTGGGGATCAAGCGGGATACGAGGCGTCATTCCAAACTGATTCAATGTGGGATGCATTTGAATAGTCTGAAGCCCATGAACAAAATCCTGGTTTCATCCAAACTTGATTAATTATCGACTGGTAACCTAATTGAGTCTCTTTGGTTTGGTCGTAAAGATGGAGTTCGCTATAAAGCGCTGTACGTAATTGTATCAGGCGCATGGACTCATGGAGAGTATTGAAAATTGGCAGTGCGACCCTTTTGTGAAGCGATTTCAGTAAGAGAAAATGTCATTGTGTTGTAGATGAACAGAAAATCATATATTGCATTGAATTAATATCATGTCAATAACCAATGTTAGTTTGTGTAAGTTATAGTAATGGCTATGACATATGTTTCACGAATTCACACTTCGTGATTGGTTTATTTTTGTTGTAAATTCAGCAAATACAAAGCAAGTTGAACTAATTGTATTTCTCAATAAAGCGATTAAACATGAAAGTTGGTGTTTGACTATCGCTATATAATAGAAAAACCTAGATAAGTACAGTTATAAACGCTTCTTCGAAGTTAACATATAATGACTAGTGTAAACTGAAAAGAACAATTGTGGTGAAAGTCGAACAACTAATAGTTTTTGTGTACAAAGTGCAAGTTATCATTTACGTGCGGTAATGACATATGTAAGCTTGCCTGATGCTTAGTCCATTCGACCGGAAAAAAGAAAATATATGTGACGTCACTCGATGATTTTCACGCGTATTGTTGTTTGGTGGACAATGCAAAGTCGTTGATAGGTGGTGACAATGAATTAGGCGCCTTACTATGAGTGCTAGCGGATGGTTACGTCAAATATATTGTCACAGCCGTGATATATTCGTCTTACCAAGTTTGTATGTTGTATTCATCATTGGCTTTCAGCATATCGAATATACACATTGTTCTTGACTTGACATCAATATGGTCCAACAATATAACACAATGAAACAAGATGTGTACCCAGGAGGGTTTATTTACACGCCCTGAATATTTAATTCACGTGTTCGATTAACTTTAATCGGAAAATTATTCAAAGCTCTCAGTCCCTGTTGTGTTTATTGTAACCCATTACGTCAAGCATAACGGAATCCATAGTCAAAATAGTTATCAATGTGTTTGTAGGATATTGAGTACCTTCCTCAAAATAAGAATGTTAGGTAAAGGGGGTCCTAGCTTAAATATTATGCACAGTAAAGCAGAATATTTCCCTTATCTTAAGGCTTATACTACATCACTGAGGAAAAGCCCATCATGGATAAATAGGTGAGTTGTTATTCAATCAATGTAACAGAATTTACCCACCAACCCCTTTCACCTTGAACTGTAATGAATGGACGTATTCAAGTCCAGCAGCCCGACTTAATGGAGGTAGTGGTGTCCTGAAGGATAATGATATCATTACTTGGTTAATGATGGATACCTGTGAATAGTCAATCATCGACGGAACTATATTTCTTCTCATTCAAGACCAGCACGATTATGCTTAAATGATATCGTGAGCTCTTGTTTGATAGCAGGTTATAGAATAGTGATTATTTGAGAGTGAGCGAAAGCGTTGGTCCGTTCTTTTATGGAGCCTAGATATGCGTAAATGGTGGTTTAGGGTATTAAACAATATAATCTAGAGGCAAACAAAGAGACAAGCTTTGCGATAAACTTTACGGCACCCGTTGCATGTAAAAGCTGCACATCTACCCTATATGCATAACAATGTTTATGGTAATTGTTCCATAATGTTGTTTACTTTGGCGCTAGTGAAAGTATTGATGCATTTTTTGGATGTATCATGCACAGTAGAACAAGACGAACAGCGTCCCTGTTGGTTACTTTGGCGCTGGTGAAAGTATTGATGCATCTTTTGGATGTATCATGCACAGTAGAACAAGACGATTGAGATTGGTTAATGCCTTTTTAAGGCGAATGTTGAATCAATCAGACAAATGAAGAAAACATCCATGTAAGTGCCACTATTTAGTTCAAAATGCCTGACAATAGTTAACCCCGCCTATTAGGCTGTCTGCAAACAACCTTATACATCTTGACAAGCTAATTACATTGGACCTCATGTATCGGTTGTATGGCAAGATATTCGCAACTTACCGACCATCCTGACTAATAAGAGATGTTGTGGTCTATGAAGTTTTTTCACAAGCTTTAAATAGATCTAGGGCAACTGGGCTGAAGAAACGAACCATAATTATACAGTATTAGCTCTCATTGCGGAAGGATATCTCCAAACACGTATTCATTTTATCAGGGTCCGGCTGTTTGATATATTTGGTCAACGTTCTGGTCACAATATTTCACGCTCTGACGGAAACAACCAGTCACACTGTTACATTGAATTGCAGAAGTTTAATTTGTTTCCGCTATCATCTTTCATTTGTATGATGGTTGTCTACACGTTCGACTTTTCTATTATGATTTCTGAACTTGACGTTGTACTGATAAGTGTGGGTTTACCTAAGCCCCTATGTCAGTATGCACCAGCTTATAAAGCCGTTTGGCATATGCATTGTCCAAAGTTTACGATAGGTAGGTATAAGGGTTGCTTAACTGTGAAAAACGACAAAGGCTAAGTACCTAATAATTGAAATGTTGGAATCTCACATCTTAAGAGGGAGATTATATAGGCTTATTGTATAAAAAAACATGTGCTAAACAGATTTCAAAGAATAACAAAGATGGTCACCCAAGACCGTTCTGTCTTAGGTGGTCAGGGCTTAAAATCTGTTAGTTCTTTGTCAGGAAATATCAGGAGTTTCATAAAACATGGTTTTAATCATTACTTAACACGTGTGTCTTTGAACAACGCATCAATGTGGCTAAGTGCGCTGGTAACCTGTTTCACAGCGTCACATTTCTATGCGCAAAGCTATTTCTCCATACTTAGCCAAATGCCATGACATATTATTTACGACTGGACTATGTTAACATCCTGCTCCAGAACCTACCAAGGTCACTGCTCAACAGGCTCCAGCTAGTACTAAATACATGTGATCGCCTTATTACAAATACATCGCGTAGAGACAACATCACGCCAGTTCTAGCTGAACTCCATTAGTTGCCGGTGGAGTACAGAATTGTGTACAAGGTGCTTCTGTACACTTACAAAGCGGTTAATGGACATGCACCACAATACATAAGGGGACCTCATCGTGCTATACAAACCGACCAGGAACCTACGTTCAGCTATGCAATCCCTCCTCGTTGTCCCAAAACCAAGGACTTTTACCTAAGGTGGCAGTTCGTCCGAGTGACAGCACCCCAGCTGTGGAATTAACTCTCTGAGGACCTAAAACTTTTCCCTAGTCTAGTCAGTTTTAATCGGAATCTAAAGACCCACCTTTTTCGACAGGCATGTTGCTGATTTGAGCTTTTGTGGTCTGGTTGGACTACTTGTGCTATATCTTATTACACTTATTCATGAACGGACTATTGTCGTTATTTTAATAGATTTTACTGACTTATTAAAGTTTTTATTGCCGAAATGTGATCTCATATTTAATTTATCTGTACTTGTGCAGCGCCTTAGAGATCTTTATTGATAAATTGGCGCTATATAAATTTGGCATTATAAATAATAATATTGATAATAATTTAATCCATTGAATGATTTGACCCCTACGTAGACGCCTTGTTTTAATAGATCACAAGCCTTACTAGTGTAATCAGATATTTTGCTCACCAGCTTAGCCGCTCACATTTGCATGTGCCTATATCATGTTAAAGGTATAGTGATTATATCTTAATGGTATATTCCAGAGTCATCTATTGTTCTATGTTAGTATTTTACAGCTGCAAATATTCGACATACGTTTAAAAATATATGAAAATTTTGTATTTATAGTAATTTCACAACTGAACTGGTAATGATACTTCTTAGATTACACGTTAATGAAAAGACATACTGCCTGAACTCATTGTTATGACTATTAATTCACACTATGACTATTTATTCACATAACAGACATCAAATGTATGCACAGTATTGGGGATCTTATGCAGAATTTCTTAGCGCTCAATATTCATTTCGCAAACAATTGACCATAACCAATGTATGCTATGATGTATTTAATTGAGTGCAACCCATTAATCTGAATGCCACAAATGGCCACTACATAGTTCGTAATTGCAATGGTAGATTTAAGGATCCAACAATATGTCTGAAATAATTCCATCAGGTATTCTGCATTAGATGTCATTTATGAAACCTATTAAACACTGCAGGCGAAAGCAATTTCATCAATTAAACCAAATATTGACAGGGAACCTGGTTGAGATGCATTGTACAAACGTTCTCGACGTGAGCAACAAACTTGTGGCCAAGCGATGGCATTAAAGGGTTAATGAAATCAGTGTCATCAGCATATACTTATTGCATTTAATCTGCCAAAGACTCAAGCGTCAGGACTCTTTCCCCACTGCAATCTATTGTGTGGCACTTTAGAGCGGGAGCTTGAATAACGATTGCAATGCAGCCATTATGTAGACTAGAATGAATGAATGAATCCGTAAACTAACATAAAATATGAAGTATTCATCTGGTTCCTTAGCCCCAGTTAAATGACAAGAACATTTCATAGAAAAAGCTTGACTTTGGCCAAGACATATTTGTTGTTCATGGGACGAAGCACACTGAAAAAGCATTAGCATTGACCAAACTTATAGCTGTCGATCCTGGTCGTGCCTCTTATGCGTCAAAGTGTACACCATGTGGAAACCAGCTGCAACACACAGTGCCTTAAGATGCAATTTTGGGTCCATGTAGGACTGTTGATTGTTAGTGAATCGTGAGGTTGCAAGATATCCTGTAATATTGTATCACATAACGAATGAACATAGCATTACTGAAGCAAACACAACGGAACTTAAGTCAAAGAATGAGGTCGAAATTTACAACGCGGGAACATGAGTCAGATATAAATACGCTTTGGTCATTAAGAGGTGAGGTGTATCATTATTTCTAATAAGTAAAAACAAAAATATATTCATAGTCCTCCTGCATTTGGACCCCAATTCTATAGTTTCTTAACAAGTTTATTGCTATAAAACAATTGTTGTTAAATTCTTTATTGCCCTGTGTATTTTTCTATATAAACTCTAAATGAGATGAAGGGAACTGTAGGTGGAGGTGGAGGGATATATATGCAGAATCAGATGTAGTTGTCAGGGTGTAAGATACCCCACCTAAAAGACTCAAGTGATGCATGGTAGAATAAACAAAATCTAATGATATCCTTGCACTCTTGCACAAGGTTCACTCATGTTTCGCGCCATCTGACATATAGTTATTCCGTGCACATGTATATACATATATATATGTATATGTATAAATATATATATATGTATATGCATAAATATATATATATAGATATATATATATTTTGATTTAAATATATATATATATATAGGTATACATATATATTAATAGATATATATATATAGCTATTTATCACATATAAATATATATAAAATATATATATATATATTTGATGTATATATATTTATATATATACATATATGTATATATTAATGCATATACATATACATATATATGTATATATACATGTATATATATATATAGAGATATGGCTTCAGATTTATTTATCACATATATATATATATTTATATACATATAAAGATATAGATATGTATAAATAAATATGAAGCCATATATATATATATATATATATATAGAGATATATAGAGATATAGAGATATATATACAGATATACATATACATATATATATATACAGATATATAGAGAGGTATATATATATATATGTATATACATATATATATATAGATATATATATATATAGATATATATTTTGGCTTCATATTTATTTATACATATATATATATATTTATATACATATATATATTAATATATATATATACTTATATATATATGTATATATATATGTATATATATATATATATCTATATATATATATACAGATATATATATATCTATATATATGTATATATATATATATATATATATATATATATATATATATATATCTATATATATATATATTTATATATATATAGAGGATATTCACCCACGGACAATAAGCTGTAGCCAATAAAGATGATCCCAGCACAACCAGCCACAAGACACACCGATATCCCCGACGAAGAGTCAGTTTACATTGAAATTAAAACAGAAAAAAGACAGTAATTCCGAATATTATTCCATTTTGATATGCAATAAGCAATTATGGAATATCTCATAATCATATCCTCTATGGTAGTCATTGATTGCGGTTATTGCAAAATGCAGCTCACTAAGCGCCAGACTCTTATGATATCCACTTCTCCTAATGAAGATGTTCCATGCGGCTTTCATATCCCTGCTTAAATTCGTTACAATCGAGACAAAAGTAGCAAATTCAAGTGCTCAAATACATTTTTAATCAAGCTTTGTCAAAGCAATCATCGCCGCTGCGCAGGCTCTATCAAGATTGCTGAGCATACGAAAAGGAAACGAGCAACAAATAAACGCATGATTCATTAGATAGGTTAATTCGTGTTAGCAACTGCGATAATATGAAATTTGTCAGAAACGCAATTGCTACACAAGTAATTGTCTACCAAATTAAATATAGAACAATATTATTAAGCATGCGAGGCAGCGCTGCATTTCGCGTAAAAATCTCCGGTTGAAAAAAAAAACCATTCTGAAACAATGATGTTGTTGAAACTAACTATCATATATGCAACAGGCGATCGTATTATTGAATCAAATAACAAAATGTAGGTGGCTAAATGATTGCTAATTGGTAAGTGGATAACAAACACGCTTTTGCGCAAGGATCTTCAGAATATGGAAGCAATATGTGAGCTCATGTTTATCTGCGGGGAAATGCAAACATAACGCCATTCAGGTAAAATATAAAGGGCACCAAGACTTTAATGAGCAACTGAAGTTCAACCTCCATGCATCAAGTTCAACGTTAACTACCAATGCCGTTGCCTTAATGTTAAAAGGAAACACTAAATTGTGCATAACTGCTCCGACAAATTATTCAAATGCAGTGCAACCATAAATTTATATAGGCACCTGTAAACAATGATATAATCTTCTTTACAAATTGCACTGGATGGTATAATGTAGGACATTATACACATGGGAGGGGGTTACGACTATGTCAGTATTCATTTATGCGACCACATCAACCTCATTCACTCTTTAGACAAGCTTGCTTTTGCTTATCGTGCAAAACCTGCGTTACCTGTCTCCCTGTATTTGTAGCAATTCATGGAGTCTAGGTAATTCAATCGATTTTATTTTTCATTTATATTGCAAATTTACATACAATAGTCTGAGTGTGCTGTTGGTTGATGGTAAGTGCAATCGCCATTCATCATTATACTGTATCCAGCAATACAGAGGTTATTTTGCTATTTAATTTTGTTAATGTTCAAAGATGGTTCAAGTAATAAACATAACTAACGAGTGCTTCTTATTCATGGTTGGAACGGTGGAAAATGTAGAAGGACTATGACAAAATCAACAAATTATGTTGATGGCATTTGTTGTGTTATAATGACCACGCAAATGATTTCAGGTTTTTGGTTTTCTAGCTTGACATTGTTCAATCATTACAGGGACAAATATCTGTACAGAAC
>JAXDRA010000037.1:0-13261 GCA_034190875.2 Urechis unicinctus | reverse complement strand
TATAATTTTGTTAATATTATATAATTAATTATATGTATTAATATATGTATAATTGCTTATTATATATTTATTTTAAGAGTAGGTGTTGCCCAGTTGGTGGTCGACAACGCCATTGTAAGAGATGAATTTTGTACAGAAGCGGAAAAAGCGAGGGTGTAAAAGAGGGACACTTAGGGATTGATGTCATGGCTTTTGCGGACTTTGAGGGGTGGCGGATTTATAACCAGAATAAACACGAAGAAAAAACAACGAGAGTGAATGTGTCTCGGTATGACTTTCCCAGGGCCCATTGTGAAAATTTTTGCCTTGGAGACTTCGAAAAGCCCCAGTCGGGAGAGCTGGCTCTCAAAAGTTTTTCTTCCTGTAAATTATATATGAAACGGAGTCCATTAGACGTAAAAATTGTGGCGGGCCGATAAAAAGGTGTTTTTGAAGGCGATTCAACATCCATATATTTAACTCCTTTCAAGGCCAAGATGCCTTCTAAAACAACGAAGAAATCTTTGGGATATTTCTTCACCAACAGCGGGAAAACCTACAAATTGCAATAATCCTATGAACAACTTTTCAGCAAAATATAGGGGCTTTGTGGGGAAAAGGGCTTGCAAAATCAAACGTTAATTTTAATCCATTTTTTAAAACCCCTAGTCTGCCCCCCCCCCCCCTCCTGAAAAAAACCCAGTAATGACCGTTTTCCTATGTATTTTGGGGGTAAATTCCCATTACAATTTTGTGAGGGCTAACTAAATCCAGCCTGATTGGGAGGTCCCCCCGACTGGTTTTCCAGATCAAAGGTTACGTCAACGGTAAAACGGACTAACGCGCCAGGCCGCTTCGAACCCCGCTACGCGACGCCCGCTAAAAGGACGTTTGTCATTTAAGTTGAAATGGACGAACGCGCGCATAGGGACGGGGCCGATTTTATAAGCCAGACGCAACAAAACTCATTTTTTCCTCATTGACGGACCAAAAACAGCCCATAAATATTTTTTCCCCCACCGGCCCCCCGCTCACTTTGGGATAACATAGAGAAAATTGATTTCTTTTCAACTCTTAAACAATACAAATGAGAAAAACTAAATAGATCATGGGGATCGTTTTTAAACCTTTTCCAAGATAATTTACACTTTTTTTATGGTGTCAGTTAAAAATCCATTTTAGTCAATCTTTAATGGGTAGTAACCGCGCTTTTTTCTTTTTTTTAGTAGGGGCCCTTCGTCTGTATCGCATGCCCCTCGTTCGGCCAAAAACGCATGCCTGCCTGTTACCATCCTCGTTGTCGCGTTTGGAGCCGTACCCCAAAAAACCCCCTTTTCCCCCTGCCCAGAAGCGGGCCCGAGTTTAGAGCGATTTTGCGTCACGGGCAAACGCATCCAGGTAGACTGAAAAATGGTTGGTACTTTCAAAGATTAAAGAATAGAAACACGGTTTCCAACTAACTTATAAACCCAAAAACCCGGGGGTATCTGTTCACAGGGCTGGTTCCCACAATCCCCGCTCAAAGCGGGTTTACCCATCCCACAACACCCCAAAGTAAATTTCGCTCTCGACGAACCCCACTTAAAAAACCAAGGTGAAAGTGGCCCTCGACCTTTTTTGCCCGGCGTGCCCTCTGCTATTCTGAGCTTGATCTCGGACGCCTAGAGGGGGTTACTGCTGGACCCAACCAAACGAAATTTTCTAAATGCTCGGCGTTTGAATGCTTTCCCCAAAGGGCATTGGGGAGGAAGGGTTTTTAATTATGGGCATCATTGGGTTGTCGTGAAAACGAAAATTCAGTCGCAAATTTCAAACAAGTGTAAATGGCGACAAATTTCCATATTTCACAAAGCAAAAAAATATTTAAGCGCATGTGAGTATCAGGGCAACTTTTTGTTTCTTTTTTTTCGCGCCAAAGAAGGCCTGCCACCCTCCCACCCTTTGCAAACGTGCCCCCCAAATCACCTCCCCCGGGTCCCCAAGACACCGATCTCTCTCACAAATAAAAACGACGATTTGAAAATCGAGGGTTCTTCTTTTCAACCTGAAAAAGAGCTTAAAGCAATGCCCAACCTTCCTCATCTTTCTCTATTCGAAGCTTTTTGGAATTTAGTATGGACCCCAAAGTCATAAATAATTGGTCTCAGTTTTTGGGAATACTGTCTGTTTGTGCTTTTTACTGAGGAAAAATACGTGTGAAAAAACTGGCTATCCTCATTTTTTTGAAGGGATGGGGTGCGTTAAAAAAATGGCGAAATTTTTTCTTGTATAAGGGTACATCATATTATTTGTACTATTAAGAAGTAAAAAATCCTAAAACATACTTTCCCGGGCCCGAAAAAACCCGAATGCCAATAGACAGGCCTGAAAAGATGTTTGACAGGTTGGTTCGAAAACCCCATTGTAAGAGGTCGAGGGGTAGAGTACGGAAAAAATCACTTTTTTTGCTCTGTTTACTCTGGAATGAAACTTGTAAAACAAGTGGCTATCCTCATTTTATTTGTACGGATGAGTCCCTTTCGCAAATGGTGGAATATTTTCATTATTTAAGTGTTCCCTTTTCATTTTAAATATAATATATAAATAATATATATTTTTTATAAAATATATGTTTTTAATATTATATTTTATATATTAAAATTTTTATTTATACATATATATTATGTTATATATATATTTAATATATATATTGTATTTATATATATGTAATATATCTTATATATATTTTTATATGTTAGAGTAAGGTTTTGAAAAGTTGGGGGCGAAAACGCCTTTGTAAGGGGATGAATTTTCGTACAGAAGGGAAAAACATGGGGGTAAGAAGATGGACATAGTGGGTTTGAGTAAAAGGTTTTTTGCGGATTTTGAGGAGTGGCGGTTTAACCAGAATCAACAAAAAAGAAAAAAAAAACGAGATGAAGTGTCCGGGTAGTTTTCCCATGGTCATTGTAGCAAATTTGTGCCTTGGAGACTCGACAAGCGACCGGGTCGGGAGAGCGGGCTCTCACAATGTTTTTTCTTTCATGTAGATTATATATAGAAACAGGGGGTTTCCAGAGACGTAGCAATTGAAAGGGCCGGCCGAAAAACAAGGTTTTTGAAGCGATTTCAACACCCCATGAATTTTTTACCTCCTTTAAAAAGGCCAAGATGCCTTCACACAACAAGGAAAATAATTTTGAGATATGTTCTCCCCAAATCATCTGCACCTAGTTTATTGCAAATAAATCCTATGAACAACTTTTAAAGCAAAAATATAGTCTGTGTAGGGTTAAAGGCTTCAAAAAAAAAACTTTTAATTTAATGCCATTTATTAAACCTGTCTCCCCCCCCCCCCCCCACCCCCTCCCTAAAAAAAAGCATTTAATAAACCATTTTTCCTATTATAGGGTGAAAATTTCCAATCAAATTGTTGTGAGGGCTATACTACAATCCGACCTTGTTGGGGTCTCCGCTGGTCTTCCAAAACAAAGTTACGTCAACGGTAAAACGATTTAAACGCGCCAGGCGCGCTTCGAACGCGCTACGCGACCCCGCTAAAAGGGACGAGGGTCTTTGAATTGAAAAGGGGACGAACGCGCCATATGACTGCCTTTATAAGCCTAGAGGGCAACAGACTTCATATTTTCCCATTACGGACCACAACATCTAAATATAAGTACCCCTCGCTCACTTTGGGGATAACATAAAAAATTTTTTCATTTTCACTCTTAAACAATACAATGAGAAAAAACCTAATATCAATCGATCATGAGGATCGTTTTTTTTATCCCTTTTTTTCCAAAGAAAATTACACTTATTTTATGGTGTCAGTTGAATCACATTTTATTCAATCTTTAGGGTAGTAACCGCCTTTTTTCTTTTTAGTAGGGAAACCCTTCGTCTGTGATGCGCGATGTCCCTCGCTTCCCGCCCAAACGACGCATGCCCGCGCTGTGTACCACCTGCCGTTGTCAGCGCATTGGAGACCGTATTCCAAGAAACCCCCCTTTCCCTGACCCGAGAAAGCGGGCCGACTTAGTCAGCGACTTGGCGCCCACGGGCAAAACGCATCCAGGTGAGACTGAAAAATGGTGCGTATCTCAGAATTAAAGATAGTTAACACGGTTACCAACTAGTACTTATCAACTAAAAACCCAGGGGTGATCTTTCACAGGGCTGGTTTCCACAATCGCCGCTACAAAGAGCGGATTTTTCCCTACTCCCAACAACATCCCCAGTCAGAATTCGCTCTCGACGCAACCCGAACATTAAAAACCCAAGGGAAGAGATGGTCCTCGCCTTTCTTTGACCGGCTGACCTCTGCTATTCTGAGCTTGATCTCGGACGCCTAGAGGCGTTTTACTGCTTGGGCCGCAACCAAACAAGATCTTCTCTCTCGGGCTCTGGCGTTTGAGATGCATACGCCCAAACGGACATGGAGGTGGGAAATTGGGTTTTTAATTATGGATCATCATGTGGGTTGTCGTAAATAACTTAACTTCCTTCGAAATTCTCAAACAAGAAATCATGGCGACTATTCCATATTTTCACGAAGCAAACAAAATATTATAAGCGCATGTGAGTGATCTTTGGCAATTTTTGGGGTTTTCAGCTTGTTTCGCGCCCAGAAGAAGCACTGTCCAGCCCCCCCCCATCCCGTTGAAAAACGTCGTCCCCCAAATAAACCTCCACCGTCGCCAAGACCAACCGATCTCATCGTCCAAATGAAAACGACGATTTGAAATCGCCATGCAGTTCTTCTGTGATCATGCCCAAAGAAAGCTTCAAGCAATGTCACCAGACCTTAGCCTCATCTTTCTCTATTCGAAGCTTATTGGAAGTTTAGTACTGGACCACCAGATCATAATATATATTGGTCTCAGTTGTTGGGAATACTGTACTGTTTATGTTTTGTTTACTGAGGAATAAATACGTGTGAAGAAACTGGCCCTACCCCCTCATTTTTTTAAAACGGATGGGGTGCGTTCAAAAATGGCAAAAATATTTTCATTGTAAAAGGTGTAGCATCAATTAATATTGATATCAAATATAGAAGTAAAAATCCTATAACTATACTTTTCCCGGCGAAGCCGCAGTCCCCAATAGACAGGCCATGTAAATGTTTGACAGGTTGGTGGTCACACGCCATTGTAAGAGGATCGAGTGGTAGAGTAGCGGAAAAATCACTGTTTGCTCTGTTTTACTCTGGAATGAATACTTTGAAGCAAGTGGCTATCCCATTTTATTTTGTACGGATGGAGTGCCTCGCAAAAATGTGGAATATTTTCATTATTTAAGGTTTGCATCAATATCATATATTATATAATATATCTATAATACTCTCTCTCTTTATCTCCTCCCTCTGTCTCTCATCCCTCTCTATCCTCTCTCTCTCTTCTCTTTCCATCCCTCTCTCTCTCTGTCTCTCTCTCTCTCTTTCCCTCTCTCTCTCTTTTTTCTCTCTCTGTCCTCTCTCTGCTTCTCTCTCTTTCTCTAGTCTCGAGTCCGTGTTTGACAAGCTTTGGTGTCGACACCGCCATTGGTCGAGATAATGTTCGTACGAAGCGGAAAAGCGATGTGTAAAATGGACACTTAGTGGGATTGATTGTCAATAGGCTTTTGCGGACTTTGAGGAGGTGGCCGATTTATAACCGATCACAACGAAAGAAAAACAACGAGAGTAATGTGTCTCGGGTATGACTTTCCATGGTCATTGTAGCAATTGTGCCTTGGAGACTTCGACAAGCGACCAGTCGGGAGAGCTGGCTCTCACAATGTTTTTTTCTTCATTAGATATATTAGAAACAGGAGGTCCCAGTAGACGAGCAATTGTAAGGCGCGGGGGCCGTAAAAAAGGGTTTGTTTTTGAAGGCGATTTCAACATCCATGATATTTATCCTCCTTTAAAAGGCCAAGATGCCTTCAACGAACACGAAGGAAAATACCTTTGAGATGATGTTCTTCACCATCAGCTGCACCTAGCTAATTGCAAAAAAAATCCATATGAAACAACTTTTCACAGAAAATAGTGCGGTAGGGTTAAAGGGTTTTGGGGCGAAATCAAACGTTAAATTTTAATCCATTTATTAACACAGCCCTGCCCCCCCCCCCCACCCCCTCCCTAAAAAAAAGCCAGTTAATGACCAGTTCTATGTATTGGGGTAAAATTTCCCAAATACAAATTGTTGTGAGGGGCTATACTACAATCCGAGCCCTTGATTGGGAGGTCTCCGACGGGTCTTCCAGATAAAGGGTTACGTCAACGGTAAAACGGCAAAACGCCCAGCGCGCTTCGAACGCGCTAGCGACGCCCGCTAAAAGGACTTTTGGTCCATTTTAAAGTTGAAAAGGTTACGAAGCGCGCATTGGACTGGCCGATTTTTTATAAAGCCAGACGGAACAGACTTCATTTTTTCCTCATTGAGACGGACCACAACAGTCATAAATATAATTATCACTCGCTCATTTTGGGGGATAACATAGAGAAAATTGATTTCATTTTACTTTTAAAACCCATACAAGGAGTAAACTAATATCAATCGACATGAGGATCGTTATTTATAACCTTTTCCAAATAATTTACACTTTTTTATGAGTGCCCATTTGAAATTCACATTTTAGTCAATCTTTATGGGAGATACCGCGCTTTTTCTGTTTTAGTATGACCCTCGTCGTGATGCGCGATGTCCTCGCTTGCGCGCCAAACGACGATGCCCCCTGTGTACCATCCTGCGTTGTCAGCGCATTGGAACCGTATTCCACAAACCCCTTTCCCTGACCCGAGAAGCAGCCGAGCTAGTCAGCGACTTGCGTCACGGGCAACGCATCAGGTGATACTGAAAATGGTGGTACGTTCTCAGAAGATTAAAAAATAGTTAACACGGTTACCAAACTAGTACTTATCAACTAACAACCCAGGGTGATCTGTTCACAGGGCTGGTTCCACAATCGCCGCTACAAAGAGCGATTTTTTAACCCTACTACTCCCAACAACACCCCCCCAAGTCAGAATTCGCTCTCGACGCAAACCCGAACATTGAAAACCAGGTGAAGAGATGGTCTCGACCTTTCTTTGACCGGCGTGACCTCTTGCTAATTCTGAGCTTGATCTCGGACGCCCTAGAGCGGTTTACTGCTTGGAGCCGCAACCAAACGAAGATCTTCTCATGCTCTGGCGTTTGAGATGCATACGCCCAAACGGACATTGGAGGTAGGAATGGTTTAAGTTATGGGATCATCATGTGGGTTGTCTGTGATAACGTAAACTTCAGTCGCAATTCAAACAAGTAGTCAGGCGACTAATTACCATATTTTCACGAAGCAAACAAAATATTATAAGCGCATGTGAGTGATCATGGCAACTTTTGTGTTTCAGTCTTGGTTTCGCGCCCAGAAGAAGGCATGTCCAGCCCCCCCCATCCCGTTGCAACGTCCCAAAGCCCCCCCAAAAAAAAAAAAAATCACTGTTTGGCTTGTTTACTCTGGAAGATACGTGTGAAGCAAGGGCTATCCTAACTTTATTTTACGGATGGATAAGTGCCTCGACAAAAATGGGGGAATTGGAATATTTTAATCTATTTAAGGGGTTGCATATACATATATAATGCGACATATAAGATTCATAATATAGTAAGATGGTCTCAGTTGTTGGGAAAAGTTCAGTACTGTACTGTTAGTGCTCTGTGTACTGAGGAATAAATACGTGTGAAGCAACTGCCTATCCTCATTTATATTTGAACGGATGGGAGTGCGTTCAACAAATGGCCTTGCGCGAAATTATTTTTCATTGTAGAAGGTGTTTGTTTGTGTAGCCATAAATTATATTGATATCTATATAGGAGATTAAAAAATCCACTATAACTATACATTTCAGGCGAAGCCCGCAAGTGCCAATAGACGGCAAATAAGATGTTTGACAGGTTTGGTGGTCGAACGCCCATTGTAAGAGGATCGAGTGGGTAAGAGTAGCGGAAAATCACTTGTTTTGCTCTTGACTCTGGAATGAATACGTGGGGAAGAAAGTGGCTATCCTCATTTTATTTGTACGGATGGAGTGCCGGCCTCGCAAAAATGGGTGGAAATTTTTCATTATTTAAGGTGTTGCATCATATAAATATATATTATATATAATTATATATATTAGAATATATATATATATATATTATATATGTATTATATATATATAATAATATATTATATATATATATTTAATCTATATATTAAATATATATATATTTAAATATATATATATGTATTTATATATGTATATATATGCTTATATATATATTTTATGTATAGAGTAAGGTGTTTGACAAGTTGGTGGTCGACAACGCCATTGTAAGAGGATAAAGTTCGTACAGAAGCGAAAAAAGCGATGTGGTAAGAAGATGGACACTTAGTGGGATTGATGTCAATAGGCTTTTGCGGACTTTGAGGAGGTGGCGGATTTATAACCAGAATCAACAACGAAGAAAAAACAACGAGAGTGAATGTGTCTCGGGTATGACTTTCCCATGGTCATTGTGCAATTGTGCCTTGGAGACTTCGACAAGGACCAGTCGGGGAGAGCTGGCTCTCACAATTTTTTTCTTCATGTAGATTATATATAGAAACAGGGGTCCAGTAGACGTAGCAAATTTAAGGCCGGCCGATAAACAAGGTGTTTTTGAAGGCGATTTCAACATCCATGATATTTATACCTCCTTTCAGGCCCAAAAGATGCCTTCTACGAACCAACGAGGAAATAACTTTGAGATGATGTTCTTCACCAATCAGGCTGCCACCTAGCTAATTGCAAAAAAATCCATATAAAACAACTTTTCAGCAGAAATATAGATGCTGTGTAGGGTATAAGGGCTTGCGCAATCAAACGTTGAATTTAATGCCATTTATTAACACTAGTTCTCCCCCCCCCACCCCCTCCCTAGAAAAAAGCCAGTTAATAAACCAGTTTCTATGTATATGGGTGTAATTTCCAATACAAATTGTTGTGAGGGCTATACTACAATCCGAGCCTTGATTGGGAGGTCTCGACTGGTCTTCCAGATCAAAGTTACGTCAACGGTAAAACGGACTAACGCGCCAGGCGCGCTTCGAACGCGCACGCGACGCCCGCTAAAAGACGATGGTCATTTGAAGTTGAAAAGGTGACGAACGCGCGCATATGGACTGCCGATTTTAAAAGGGCCTAGACGGCAACAGACTTTCATATTTTCCTCATTGACGGACCACACAGTCATAAATATAAGTATCCCCTGCTCACTTGGGATAACATAGAGAAAATTGATTTCATTTTCAACTCTTAAAAAATACAAAGTGAGTAAAAATAATATAAATCGATCAGAGGATCGTTATTTATACCTTTTCCAAGATAATTTACACTTATTTTTATGAGTGTCAGTTGAAATCACATTTTAGTCATCTTATGGGTAGATAACCGCGCTTTTTTCTGTTTTAGTATGGACCCTGTTCGTCTGTGATGCGCGATGTCCCTCGTTGCGTGCCAAACGACGCATGCCTCGCGCTGTGTACCATCCTGCCGTTGTCAGCCATTGGAGACCGTAATTCCAAGAAACCCCTTCCCTGACCCAGAAAAGCAGGCCGAGCTTAGTCAGCGACTTGGCGTCACGGGCAAACGCATCCAGGTGAGACTGAAAAATGGGTGGTACTTCTCAGAAGATTAAAGAATAGTTAACACGGTTACCAACTGTACTTATCAACTAACAACCCGGGGGTGATCTGTTCACAGGGCTGGTTCCACAATCGCCGCTACAAAGAGCGGAGTTTCACCCTACTCCCAACAACATCCCAAGTCAGAATTCGCTCTCGACGCAACCCGAACATTGAAAACCAAGGGTGAGAGCGAATGTCCTCGACCTTCTTTTGACCGGCGGACCGTCTTCAGATGCTGAGCTTGATATCTGACGCCTAGAGGCGGTTGTTAACCTGCGTATGAAGCCAGCTACCCACAACTAAGGGATCTTTGTTCATACATGCTCTGGCGTTGATAGAGTGCATAACGCCCCCAGGCTGACAATTGGAGGTAGGAAAATGTGCGAATGTTGTAAGTTATGGTGATCAGGTCATGTGGGGGTCTTTGGAATATCTGTTGGGATATAACCTTAACTATCTCATTTCTCTGAGTTCGAAACTAATGGTGTATTCCTAGCGCGACTTTATATTACCTGATATTTACCTTGTTTCCCACGAAAGCGATAATGGCAACAAAGGTATATATTCGACATAACAGTGCGGCAGTGGTATGATGACATCATCTTAGATTGGTGCGACCTTCCTACTCTTTGCTTCGCGCCCAAGAAATGACCAACTTATGCGTCACCCGGGACCCCATCAGACCGTTGCATAAACCGCTCGTCCCGCCAAATCCGTAGGCTCGATTTTGGCCCGTCTCGCCAAGACAACCGATCTCATTTCCACTCTAAATGACTAACGGGACGATTTAAGGGATCGCCATGTTTCCCACCACTTCTTCCCTCTGTATCGAGTGACCATGAGAAGAGCTTTCAGCAATGTCACACATCGGTCAAGTTATCCTTCAAACTGTTCTTCTATTATTTTTCGAAGAGTCTTAGGTTAGGTAATATTTGATTAATGAGACTGCGGGCATGTGATTTACTCTGCCAATTTACGTCCGCACTCTGTTCTGAGGTGCGGTTTAAACGATCTAGAAGTGCCTCGTGTTCGTCCTCTCGGAAATAAATGAATTTTTAGACTACTGCCATATCTCTTGATTTTACTCGGTTTAATCCGTCGCCTAGCAGTGTCCATAAATTGGGCAGAATATTTTCATTTTATACATGTCCTGTAACCATGATAGGATATCCATGGCTCTATACGACAGCCGCTCGAATCTCGTAGAACTGGTAATACATGTGTCCCCAGACCCTTAAGCTCTCAACTTCTCTATAATCAGCCATATATGTTGGCCAGTGTTAGTACTGGACCACGGCACCGCCTAGATATAAGATGTGTCTCAGTGTGTATGGTAAAGGATACTGTACGCTTTGAGACCTCTGTTTACTATGCTGGAATGAATACGGTGGAGGGCAACTGGGCTATCCCGGCGTTATTTTTTGTGACAGGATTTTGGGGGCGGTCCGTTAAAATGGTTGAGAGATATATTTTCATGTATATTAAGGCGTTTCGGTCATGCAATCCGTACCTAATGATGCGTCAAAATATCCTATATGGAATTTCCGGCGAAGCCGCAAGTAAGACAAGGGCCATGTAGATGTAACAGGTTGGTGTCGACACGCCATTTTAAGTAGTATACGAGAATGGTAGAGTAGCGAAAATGCAAGTGGTTTGCTCCTGTGTCCTATATCTGGAATGAATACGTTTTAAGCACTAGCTATCCTCATTTTTCAATATCATCTATATACGGCTATAGATGAGCGCAGTATATAGATATGGGGCATGGAAGTGAGGGAGTATAAAGTCGGCAATGATAATCGGTCGGGTGGAATTTTTCATCGATTGCTCATATCATATATTTTATATATGTTATCGATTATACTGTAGTATATGTATATTAGATTATATATATCTATATTTTTCTTTTTACTCCCTATGTATAGGATGTAAGTTCGTAATTTAAATATATATATATTGTCTCTGCTATTCTTCCTGATAAACTACTCCGTTTTTGATATATTATATGTATAGAGTAAGGTGTTTTAACAAGTTGGATGGTCGACACACTGCCATTGTAATAAGATGAACGTTATCTTCTCATACCGCTGACGCGGAAAAAAGCGATTAGGTACGAAGATGGGACACTTAGTGGGGTTTGATGTCAAGTAGGCTTTGCGGCACGATGAAGGATTGTGGCGGTATTTAGATACCCAAACTTCAACCAAACGAAAGAAAAGAACAAACGAGTAGTTGAATGTGTCTCCCCGGTATGACGTTTCCCCCATGGTCATTTTTAGCAAAAATGTGGAGTGACCTTGGCGGGGAGACTTCGACCGCGACCAAGCATTCGGGAGAGCTGGCTCTCACAGATGTTTTTTCTATCATTTGTTTATTAAAATAGAAATCCAGGAGGTCCAAAGTAATACGGTAGCAAATTGTAAGGCCGCTTTGGCCGATAACAAGGTGTTTTGCTTGAAGGCGATTTCAACGTCCCATGATATTGAATCTTATGATACCACCTCCTTTTCAAGGCCCAAGATGCCTTCTAACAACAACGAAGGAAAATAGCTTTGAGATGATTGTTCTTTCACCCCAAGTAATCCAGTCTGGCCAAAACCTAGCCTCAATTGCAAATAAATCCATATGACCAACTTTTCAGCAGAAATATAGTGTCTGTGTAGGGTATAAGGGCTTGCGAAATGAAACTTGAATTTCTGCCATTTATTATTAAACACTAGTCTGCCCCCCCCCACCACCCCCTCCCTATAAAAAGCCTTATAAATGACCAGTTTCTTCTGGTATGGTATTGGTTTTCAATTTACCAATACACTTGTTGTGAGTTAGGGGGGCTATACTACAAATCCGCGCCTTGATTGGAGGTCTCCGACTCGTTCTCCAGCTCAAAGGTTACGATCGTCACCGTACAACGGACTAACGCGCGAGGCGCGCTTCGAACGCGCTAACGGCGCGCGGCCCCGCTCAAAGGACGATGGTCCTTTGAAGTTTGCAAGGTGACAAACGCGGACGCATATGGACTGGCCTAATTAATCAAGCCTAGACGGCAACAGACTTCATATTTTTCGCTCATTGACGGGACACAAACAGTCCATCAATATAAGTATCTACTCCGCGCTCCCTTGTTGATAACATATAGAAAATTGATTTCCGATTTTCAAACTCTTAACAATCCAAACAAAGTGAGTAAAAAACTAAACACATATCACAATCGATCATGGAGGAATCGTATTTTAATACCTTTTCCCCCAAGATAATTTACACTTATTTTTTATGAGTGTCAGTCGAATCCACATTTTTAGTCAATCTTTATATGGGTAGATCACCGCGCCTTTTTTTCTGTTTTAGAACGTATGGACGCCTTCGTTTGAACTGCGGCGTGGTCCCGCGCTTCGGCGCCCCAACTACTCATGGCCTCGCGCTGTGTACCATCCTGCTGTCCGTTGTCATCGCATTGGAGACCGTAATTCCAAGAGAAACTCCTTTCCCTGACCCGAGAAAGCAGGCCGAGCTTGTCACGACTTGGAGTCACGTTCAAACTCATCCATGTGATACTGAAAAATTGTGGTACGTCTCGACAAAAATTAAAGAATCGTTCCGTTTACCATGGTGTAGTACTTATCAACTAACA
>JAXDRA010000034.1:17500-21813 GCA_034190875.2 Urechis unicinctus | reverse complement strand
CTGATCATTTGGACCCTCCCAAAGTACTGAAGCCAAATGGTAACAATCGTTAGTCTGAATACAGTTATTTCGAGATAAATTTTTTATTTAGTTGTAGCTATCATGGGATATCGCTCTGAATTAAATTCACTAGGATAAATAATATTTAAATGAATAACTCATGCTTACACTCTGATGAAACTCGAACGACGACAAAAGCGTTTTTCTTGCTGGCTCATCTTGGATCGTCTTGGGTCTGATAGCTGACTCAGATTGTGAATTGTCCTATATTTCCACCCCCATTTATATTACAGCACGCGGCATTCAAGCGTGAAACTACGCAGCGGACCGTGTGCAAACGCTTTTATTCGCACACGCTGTATTCAAGTATGAAGCTACGCAAAGGGTCGTGCGCAAAGGCTTTAATTCGGCCGACCACGTGTTCCGGGACGAAAAACCTCATTTCGAAATCCGACTTAACTAGGAACACATCTCTCTTCGCCGCTTAAAGTGTATATAAATATCATCAGAAAGCATGAAAATACCAGTGTGGTTAGTACATTTTTTTTTTATTGATTTTCATTTCATTATTTCGTATGAGGTCATCCCCCGAAATGTAGTTACTCCAACACCGCTCGACGTTTCAAATTTGGTCACTCCCCATCGTAGACAGCGTCCTAACAAATCGAACGCTATCGATCGTGGGACCAATGCTGGGTTTTTTATATAGTTAATCACTTCCGTGGAGGTAACCAGTTCTTTGGTAATAACATCCAATACTCGCGCGTATAAGTCAAAGGGAGGGTATTCTGTTTCCTCCAATTTTACTAAGCCCACTGTTAATATCTGTTCGAGCACAAGAGCCTCTTCAGGTGTCAATCCACCGTTTTCAATATACTGTGAACGCAGCTGCATGTATATTTCACCCACTTTGTCACAGGGCATTTTAAACCAGTCAAATTTGCTCTCTGCGACACAAATAAATAAATAGATAAATAATCATATTCATATCACGATATATGTATAAATATATATATATATATATATATATATATATATATATATATATATATATATATATATATATATATATATATATATATATATATATATATATATATATGATATATATATATAGATATATATATATATATATATATATATATATATAGAGATATATATATATATATATATATATATATATATATATATATCTATATATATATATATATATATATATATATATATATATATATATATATATATATATATATCATATAATCAATTCTTTTCTTACGGTATTTTCGGTTTCTGAATGAGTCCATTTTCTTTGCGACTATGATGTGATGATGTGGTACAGGAGTGATTCCTATTTCGTGAGATGAGCTTTGGTGACTACTAACGATTGGAACCATATTTATAGGCGACAATTATTCAGGATTAAAAAGGCGTCGCCTGTAGGATTTCAAATTCCATGTTGAAAGCTTTCCTCATGTTAGGTATGGGGGAGATTGACCACAGCTTTCACAGCCGGCACTGTTGATTGTGTTAACATTTTTAACCCATTGATAAGTACTCCATCACACAAACGACCTCTTTCCCACGTTAAGCTTCTTCATTCATCTGTTACAGCTGACACATGGCGAATTTCAAAAACATTCTCAACGCATTGTTATTCCCAAGTATTACATTGGAAAAGGCTCATTGTCGTTGTACTTAGCAGACATTCTTAATCCCAATTGTCGTTTACACTACTTGACATATCAATAGCAAACTTCACAGACATTCTTCAATCCAACCTTATTCGCATCTGTTACAGTTTACAACTTTAGTGTTACAATTTGTAATCCTAACCCAAGCTATACTCAACACCCATTATTATTCTCAACCATCAATAGCCACTTAGCCTATAAAGCATTCAGCAACGCCTTACATCATATCACATGGTTCACTTTCAACACCACCACCCCTTTCATCTTTACTAACATGTTCAAACACGTCTTCCCAAGTTCATTGTGATCCCAAACGATTACACCATTCTCAAGTGGCGTGGGTATATCATTTGAATAGATACCTTCAACTACAATATTTACTAAACCCATTGTTATTCCTAGAGAACCCCACTCAATACCTTTAAACACTCAACAACTCATCTTAACAATGCATTACATCATATCATGTGGACACATAGCATCACTACCTGGCGCAAGTCCAAACACGTCACATGATCACGTGGTCAACGCGTGGGGGGATCCTGGGGGGTGGGCAACTCCATGGGGGGGCTCTGGTATAACATATACAAAAGTTTTACGTAGTATCCTGTGCGAAGACTACTACTTATATATATATATATATATATATATATATATATATATATATATATATATATATATATATATATATATTATGCATCCATATATATATGAATATGTCGATATATATGCACACATATATACACACACACACATAGCTATAACTGCAAACTAAAGCGTGTCACAATATGATGATACTGAATGTCAAGTGACGGTAGCCTATGTGTTTATTGCTCAATTCATTCATGAAAACACGGTAATATGGCGTTCAAGGTATTTACTCCTATTCGCGAGTAGCACTAAATTGCCATCTACTGGCAGACAAAATCTCTATCTGTAGTTAATTAAAGCAAAACGAACATATTATGATTATAGTCACCAATAAAGGTTATGCGGCTTAATACAATTAGTATCGTACAGCAAACCGTACCGTATGGGTTAGAGGTGATAGGTTACAATTACATTTGGCGAGTTTATTACTTACCATCACATCTTGCACACCAACGTTCCACATGTCATGTGTTGCGTATGCTGGACAAGTAGTATTGGAGTTATGTAAATGCTAACCGGCTGTAATGTTAGTGTATCCGGACACAAGACTCGACTTCCATTCGCTATCAATAATACAGCTACCTGTTCTAAACGAGGTGGATAGTGCACCGCTCTGGTAGTTACTTAACCAGTTAAGCCCCATTATTCTCATGACGAACAACGGCCTTAACTTCAACTGACAGTGATTACACGCCTACCAAGACAGCGCGCTGACCCGATTACTTTCATTAGCATATTACCATTATCACGCAGTCTTACAATGGAAATGGTGCAATTCTATAATATATATATATATATATATATATATATATATATATATATATATATATCTATATAGATATAGAGATATATATATATATATATATATATATATATATATATATATATATATATATATATATATATATATATATATATATATATATATATATATATATATATATATATATATATATATATATATATATATATATATATATATATATATATATATATATCGAAAATACCACAAAAACGTTTTGCGACCGATTATTGGATATAGGCTGATTTTCGTTAAACGTAATGCGTGATATTCCCTTCGGTATATCAAGTAAGGTCATTCTTGCTGATATCTCTTGTATGACTGTGTTAAAGGCTGAACAATTTCTTTGCTGCGTTCATATCAAAGTTAGTTTCGTTATTGAGTACGTTCTATGATAATTGTCCTTGCTGTTATATTCAAAAAATTGAAATCAGAAAAACCTGTACTTCAATTCCTCCGCACTCGTCTGCTAGAAAAGATATTGACTACGACGCAATCCATGCCGTATTGTCGTATTGCAGGTGGGATATTTCTACTATCATGGAGTAACGTGATATCTATTGCTACCAAATATGTAATTATATATATATATATATATATATATATATATATATATATATATATATATATATATATATATATATATATATATATATATATATATATATATATATATATATATATATATATATATATATATATATATATATATATATATATATATATATATATGGGGGATAACATATCAGTCATGATAATCTGGACATATACGCTTATGATTTATCGATGCCTGTTTACCAACTACTATAGTGCCGACCGAAGCTTTTCTCTTGCGAAAACTGCAATGATGTATGGGTGCTTCCCTAGGTTTTGATTTGTTGTCGCAGTAGCAATAACGTAATGAAACATGAAATATCTTTGGTATCTGAAAAAATCTAATCTAGGATATATCATTGACCTTAGCCTTGCGCGTCACAACACCACATGGACACGATTCTAACGAAGACAATACGGGATTGTCTCAGTGAACAATGTCAGGTAATGACTGACTACAATTTGTAACTGCACGCGTAGCATATTATACGGATAAGAAAGCCATAACGGTTACATAGATTGCTATCATGCCGCCTTTTTTGGGAAGACCGTTCGGTTCTGTTATAGAATAGACC
>JAXDRA010000034.1:0-12500 GCA_034190875.2 Urechis unicinctus | reverse complement strand
AGTGATGTTGGTCAGCGTCACCGGCGGCGAGTGGGCAGAACAGTTGTCGATCAACAGGCACACCTTACGTTGGTTGGTTATCGGCGTCTTGTTTTTCACCTTGCTGCTTTTTGAAGGCTACGTTGAACCGTGACTTACGCCACAGCCAACCAGATGATTCTTTGAAACTCGGCACCCTCTTCATTTCCGCTAGCTGGAGAGTCTTTGATTGAATTTCTGTTCCGGACAGTCGTGCGCCTTGGGCCCACTTCTGTTTGAACCACATAAACAGTGCCTCATCGTCTCCACCCGCTCTCTTTCTTTTTCGGCTTTCGTATTGGCCGGCTCCTTGTTGCTCTAAGATGTCATTCCTGTTCTTTACTAAGCGCGATATGGCGAGCGTGGAAACGTCCAATTTCATGGCGATTGTAGCTTGGCTTTGGCGACTTCTTTTTAGTTCTTTCAGGATCTCTATTTTCTTCTGTAGGGTGAGGTCTTTCTTCGAGGCATTGTGACAGTTTCTTTGGCAGTTTGATGATGAATGATGACACATCTGCCTTTTAAACCACCCGACTCGACACTTGATCAGGGAGTCAAGGCGTCAATGTGAGCTCGCTGGGCTCCGCAACCACCGGAAACGGGAAATGGGCTGACAGTGCACAATCGTAATCTCAAATCGTAAATCACGCTTGTTAGTTAGCCGCCAGCATCCCCTAGATGATTTAACTACCTCATCAACTTCGTTTAACTCGGGTGATCAGTGGTCGGGTGATCAGAGATCGTTAAGTAATCAGGATTAAGCCGTTACAGTCGATGGTATTTAAAATCGATCAATGGCAACGCGACCATTTTAACGAGAAGATTCATCTGGAATGTCCTGATTAAACGAGTGAAATAGCATTGCTTGGAATGGTTTCCCGGTTTGCGTCCCCATCATCGAGGAATCCCTATTGGCGAGGTCCCGTTTAACGAGGTGGCACTTTAGACGATTTATATAAATCCACTCTTCAGCTCGTTATGGTTGTTTGTCCATGGAGACGTCTCCGTTGTTCATCATAACGCTTGATCATCCAATGTAGCTCACAGACAGGCATGCTTTTTTGCTCTAGTTCATAGAAATATACGCTTATAACTTAATGATAATCGTACTACCGCTATGTTATCTCTGTTATTTCTGATTTTATTATCGGTTATAGTACTAAATTCATAGTTCTCCCTAGGGAGATTTCACATGGCCATAATGTGTTTAAAAGGGGTTGGATTTGAAACGCAGGTAACATATTAATATCACAGCTATCGAACAAGTAAGGTCACTGGTAAACACAATTTTAACACTGAGGCCATGGGTAAATATAGTTTAAAAATCGTTCTTTACTGTCAAAAACTATGATGAAATATTATTGCATCATTAACGGAGTAAACTGGGCATGTGTTATATTGTCTATCAACTATAAAGTGATTAAAAAGGTCACTTGTATGAGAATTATGCATGTTTATTGACATTTTAAGCATAACTAAGAGTTTGTGGCACATCTATTTGGAACCAGCACTGCCTATTACAATTACGCATAGCAAATGACATTTCAAGCATAAGTAAGAGGTGGTACAAGAGCCATGGAACGCTGCTCATTCAAATTATTTTCCAAGTAGGGAACGTCCCATTGGCAGCTTTGACTTAAGAACTTATTTCTTCCCTGAAATAATCAACATGTACGCATATTAAGCAAATAACTTGGCACCACTAATCCAGAAATAACAGTTCTATTATTCAACCAAAACTGGAGGCAAGAGATGTGTGGCTCAGATTGATGGTTCATCCCACAGAATGTTAGGTAGAGTTCCTTGCTGGTACAGCTATAACCTACCATTTGTCTGATTGAATGGTGTAGAACAACTCCAGGTGTCAAAGTGAGGTTGTGTGTGAGGGTAGTGTCAAATGAATAGTGTCACATGCATTCTGTATAAGATAGTGACCATTAATGTTTTACAGACTAAATTGCTGTTGACCTCAAGATTGCAGTACCTCAGCAGGTTTTAGATTGACCAGGACATCTTCAGAAAGATGCACCGAACAGTAAGAAAGATTATTTTAGAGCTACACAGATTGCACATTGAGTCAGTGTAGCTACAACTTTTGTAATAATCTGTCTGCAGTGTAATGCTGAGAATAGAAGATATAACTTACTGATAAAGCATCAGATAAAGTTACTTAATAATGAAACATAACATGACAGTGCATTGCTAATCTACAAGCTTAAATAACAATTCAGCCTACATCACAGTTGTGCAACAGTTGTATATAATATATGACATCTACCATAACAGAGACACTAGGAATGATCTGTCTGCCAAATTGATCCTGATTAATACAGTATATTCTGAAGTATGTATACCATACCTGGAAGTAGTTTCCTTAAACTGGGGATCTGAATAGAACTTCTGAAGGCAAGTTGTAGAGCTTGGGTCTGCCTTGTATCCCATTAGAAGCGGTCAGCAGTGCATTGATATATTGTTTTCACATTTTGCTATTAGTTTCTAGTTATAGCAGACTTGTAATGACTTTCATAATATAGCACAGGCCTTTATAGACCATGCAGTGGGCAGTGCCTTTTATATGAAGGTCACTGAACTAGAATTCATTTATAATGCAAAGAAGCCTTTCTTTGGTTTATACCTTGTCACTAGTTAACAGATCACTGAGGAATGAAAAATACTAACTTGTATCTTTGATGCATGATCTGCTCGAGTCACTAGAAATCAAGTTGTTTTTGTTGGCATCGTTAAGTCAGGGGTCTACGTGGCTTTTTGTTTTAGTCAGACTGGTGCTTGCTTGGGCTGCTGGTTCAGTAGCTAATAAACAAAAGCACATACATTTTATAATATGCATTGCAACATTAATATAATTGACACATAACAATTCAGATGTAAACAATGAGAAGGAATGCATATTTCTGCCATTGCTACACATACGTTCATAACTATGTGACCTGCATTTTGTGTGGGTTTTCAGAACCATTTAATTGATAATTTGATAAAAATCGGACCATGTTACAAAAATGTCAGTATGGTTGAACTTGTGGTACAAAATTGAAAAAAAAATACTTCTTCATACAAGCAAACAAACCGACCGTGTCAAGGCAATCCATTTGTGCCAAGTACAGGCCCACTTTAGTTACGGTCAATTCAGGCAGTATTATCTGATATGTTCCTAAGCTAACATCTGACCAAGGTACCTATATTGATGAAACATATGTGGGTAGATTTGTGGTACATATCCGGTTGGTTCAAAATAGAATGTCTTCCATATTCACAGTACATGGGCCCAAACTTTAACAGAGCTCTATATAAATAACAATGCATTTCAATCTGCATCTTTATTAGAGAACTAAACAGGAATGCAAGCATGGAGAGCAATGCAGTTAGAAAACAGAGGCTCAGTATACAGATGCTGGTTATTTATTTTCACAATGTAACACATCGTAAAATGTTTCCATACTCACTTATACGATACCTTCTATGGTCAGATCACATAATTCAATGCCAGATGAGAACATTCAATATTATTTACTGTCAAATTACATAATAAGCATAGTCATGGTTTTTATAGCACAGATGCTCATTGATTATGCAATCAAATAGTTATGCAGCTCAGAGGCTGTTGATTTAATGACTGGTGTTATTTGTATTAGGTGACCCTCTGGCGATATCTGACACTTTCAAGTCTGTATTTGCACCATCAACTTATTCCCACTTTTGATAGACCATCACATTGGCCAATGCCTGGATAGGCAATAGCCCAATATGCATGTGATGTTGTGACTTCAAATTGTATTAAGATAATTGGCAATAGTTAAGTTTATGAAACACCAAGTGACAGTGGATAAGCAGCCACTGATATGTGTTGATAAATTTATAAAACTTACCATGCAAATAATGCAGGGCAGTTAAAACCATCAATGGTGCTGTAACATTAGATTAGTCTCTTCAATCACAACTTGCCAAACAGCGCAGTACCATACACATTATGTCTGACTATAATGTCCATATAACATCAAATCTATCTTCATGACTGCAGCCTAGTGAAGGGAGTGAAGGGTAGCTCCGGTCGAACGGTAACATGAATTTATACTAAAACGTCTTGTAGGGCTAAGTAAAGGTCAACCATTAGTTGTTAAAATTGTTACATATCAACGACGAGTCTTAGCTATAATAGCCAAACAAGTCTGTCAAACAGCAATTTGTTTGTAGATCACCGATCAGCTGATCGAGGACGTTCCGTCGATGGAATTGGGTCATGGATATAAATTCGGTCTGGGTAGGGGTAAAACGCGGATTAGGTAATGCAGAACACGCAGTAATAGAGATAGTATATTATTTTACCCTCACTGCTTCTTTTCCGTCCATGTCAGAATGGAATTGTGGGGGAAATCCGTATTTAACAACAAATGTCTACCCGATGCGAATCGCAGCGACCAGTATATACTGCGCTGGTGACCGATTGTCCGCGCAGTGACCACTGCAGGCAATTTCTAAAATTACCCGAACCTGCGGATTATCCGCACAGTGCTCATTGCGCGGTTCAATGTTTTGCTCGAGGAGCGATCCCTGCGTTCAATAAGTGGGGTTTGAGAAGTGAAATAACCGATGATCCCTGGAATGATCAACCGACAATATAGTACCCAAATGTACTGTATCGTAGTTTATCTTGTGTCACTAAGCACAGGATAAAGCCATGTTTTCTTCCAAGTACAGAAAGACTAAAAGGTAATTTAAATGAACGACTTTCAGTTCTTAATCATTTAATACAGGGGAGGTTTATACGCGAGTAAGTTTTCGTCGTATAATTACTCGAATTATCGCCCATATTGATTTGACAGCAGGTTAGTTCGAAAGAGTCTTTCCTAGCCTCTATAATCTCCTCGCGTTTTCCAAGCCTCAGGCTTCTGATTCAGCGTAATAATATAAGCTAAATTTTACACTTTTTGTGTTTTGATATAGCAACGGTGTTGAATATGACATCGTTATTTACTTTATACTACTGATTAATTCATCGTTTTCCAGCAATATTGTTGCTCTTTATTTGAACATAAAATTCAGACATTAATATTGATAAATGTGAGTAGATTTAATCATGCATGCTTTTGAATCACTGCAGCATATGAAAATTTAACTTTAATTTATTAAATCCAGTCTGTTCGTGATACCGATGTCAAACAACACTTCTGTAACATCTCCTCATGTCTTTTAGATATTCAAAATGTATAGCTGTCAACAATATCGTTGTTATTTTAAATAGTTGATTACAAGCGAACAGTGAGCACCATCTTAGAACAACCTTTAGAGAAGTTTTAAGCAATTTCATTTGTTACTTACTTTTTTTTCGAGATGCTAAAATGACGGAATTAAGTCGGAAAGGCTGTTCAGTGTGATATATTAAAAAGATTAAAATGTTCCTTTTCTGTTGAAGGGGTGCATTGTCTGTCCGAGTGCGACCTAGTATAAGATTGAAGGTCTATGACAAGGCTCCTGGTCGAAAGCCATCAATTCACCGGATACCATGTTACCCCACACCAGGGGAGCAGACCGTGGGTTCTAATATCCAGCAGACTGTAAACAATTCTGATGAACCAATATGTGATGATGATCCTCTGCCTGACACAGCTGCTACAGGTAAAAACCTATATATAAACACAATATCTGCCCTCTTATTGTCTAGTGATTCTCAATCAACTAGCATTGCCCTTGGTAATTTTGTTCTCCGATTTAACAAACCGAATAGTGCGTATGTTGTCGTACATAGCCAGCAAGACATACCAAGCAAATAAAGAACGAGAAATAAATGCCTGGGCTAGTCTAAGGGAAACTATCCAACAGACAGTGGTTTCAAAGGAGGCTCATCCGATTTCCCCTCACTGCTGGTGCTGTGGCAGTACAGATGCACCCTTTCGTTGTTCTGATTGCCTGTCTGGAATCTGTCTCTGCTATGGCTGCATTATAGACACGCACCGAACACAGCCACTACATCTGATTCAGGAGTGGCAGGTATGTCCCCACTGTTGTTTTATTAATAATGAACAAACATAACTGATGCTGACATTTACTTGTGATATTTTTGGGATGGTGTTGCTCCATTCAGGGCAATCATTTTATCACTGCTGAAATCCCGGATGTGAAGCAAATCAAGGATACCCACGCATACCATGGACGCACCTTCATTATTACTCTTATTGATGATTTAGGTAAGTTAAGAGAAATAAGCAACCCACCTAACCGTATCATCTTTGCCGCACAAAAATTTAGCCGATTATGCATATGAACTTTCATAAATTTGATAAATATAAGGTTACACAATAACTGAGATGAAAAAAATGTAAGGTATATGTGCATGCATATCTTATATGCTTATCTATTAATGCATGTCACGGCTGTGCAGGGCGCACCCACTCGGGTGTAACAGTTCACTGTAGCTGGGAAGAGAGTGACCTTACAACGCTCTTAAGGCACGGCTTCTGGCCATTGACCCCTACCAAACCAGGTATAGCAGTTTCAGTAAGGTTGCTTGACCAACTGCAGTGCCTATCACTTGAGGCACAGATTTCAGTGCAGGCATTTGTCGCTTCGACTGATATGCGCTCATCCTCAAAGTTGAGCAAGGTAATATGCATACTATACATCTTACTAGTAGATTAACATGTGATATATGTGATAACTTCATAATTCCATTTGTGTAACAAAAGGAGTCCTCCATCCTGTCCAGCATCAATCGCGGTGAAATGCTCCATGAGTATCGACAACTGTGGCAGAAGATGAGGGATGCCCCAACATCACTTGTATTGCCTGTTTCTTGGCTTACTGAATGTCCAGCCTGCCCTAAGGTTTGCTCAATCAATGTTATAGTCAGATGTGCACACACACATACACACACACACACACACACACACACACACACACACACACACACACACACACACACACACACACACACACACACACACACACACACACACACACACACACACACACTTTATCTCTCTCTTTCACACACACACTATTCCTGTATGATCAGCCCTTTATAACTGAATCTTCTTGCTCTCATTTCAGACAAGTGGGCAGCTTGACCTTGCTTTGGATGGTAACTTTGGTCTTGTCCATAAGTTAAACTCTGGTCGAGGCAGTGAACATGCCAACATGCCAACACAGTACTTTTTGGACCAAGATGTTCTAGATAGCTTTGTTGACAGCCAATTAACAGAGAAAAATGATGCACAAAGGGTAAGTTCTGTTTACGATATATCTGCGCTCATTTTACATTCATAAGCATTCTGCTGAGGTCCTGAGATGGAACTATTTTTATAGGAATGCAGCAATTTCCAAGCAGCTTCTGCTGTGAGGAGTAAGAACAAAGCAGCCAAGTTAACAGTAACTGGTGTGTTTGGGTCCGCCTGTCGCCATGAAGTTCCATATAAGTTTCTGGATATGAGACATGGGGAGCGGTGAGATCATCCTATTGATTGCAGAAAATGTATGGAACATCAACCAAATATAATTAAGTGCATAAATCGGCTCTCAATTAATGCTTGTATGTGCTACAGTCTGGCATATCCAATATGTCTCCTCAAAGAGATGAGTCGTCAGTTTGGGGCTGAATTAGATCTGCAAAAGAATGTACTGTATGATATTGCATGCGTGCTGAAAGCCTATCTCCAGGTCAGTTGTGTCGCAACCAAGTTAATTGCATTTGAGATGTTGAACTTTTTTCCACAAATATTTATACATATATTCTTATGCTGCAGAAAAGACCTGATTTGCTCTCTGAAATAGCAGAGATGACATTTGCTATTCCTGTATTCCATGCATATGGTCACAAGGGGGATTGTCAGGTATATTATGAAATCACTACCTGTACTTGACAAACTTGGAAGATATAATTGATCAATAATTTATTTTATCTGTTCATTTAAATAACTTGTTGTAATTTATTATGATATTGTTCCACAGGTTACAATGAACCCACGTCGGCTCAAAGGCTTTGGATTGATAGATGGCGAACAGCTTGAGCGCTTGTGGTCATACCTGCGATTATTTGCTAGCACAACCAAAGAAATGACTCCACTTCATCGTAGAGAAATGCTTACCACAGCCATTCATCACTATGCAACAAAGAAGAAAACAGTACTTGGTATGGGACTGACCAGTCGTACAAAGTATAGATGGAAAACATTAAAGTGAACACAATATACTCATGCATTTATTTTACAACACAGAATACTCACTGGTTGACAAGATGAAGAAAGCAGAAGCAATTGAATTGGCTGCAGAAGAGAAAATCCAAGAGCTCTTGTATCAGTATAGAGAAACGGGTAACAATTATTTAAATGATTAAATATCACTTTCATTGTCTTCTAGCACAAAGTTTATGTACTCATTTGTGTACTAGAAGCCACAGGAGACCTCATTTCCAACCATATGCTGATAGAGAAATGGAAGAATGAAGAAGTGACACTTCTTGTCCAAAAAAAGATAGTCATCCAAAAAACCGGTAAATATTGTTATATGAAATTGGTATACTCCCTTTAGTTGATATCCTGACAGATAAGTAGGAGTTTCAATCTATAAATGATGAAATGTTTGTAATAGCACCCAAGGCATGGAGCACTCGCTATGTTAAGGAGCTCATGCAAGTTTATGCCATCAGGTATATATGTTTTATCTACATTTAATATATCAACTGATTTATTATAATAATGCTAGTACAGTAGTACTGAATTATTGTGGTGTTTGTCATAGTTTTAGTATTCTATCTTTTGGTGGTTTTATGTTTATTTTCAGATCACAGCTTCAGTCAGGACTACTTGACTCAGATGATGTCGACACTACAATGAGGATCACAGCCAAGCACACCTTGTATGTAACTATTGTAAACATTTTTCAGCTATACTCTTGTTGTGGCACGTTTTGTTAGTAAGGAAACCTTAATTACACACGGATGCCTCTCATCACAATTGCACCCTACAAACTAAACATTAGTCTTGGACCTCCGAGTTATTAATGGAAACTTATAAAAACATATTGTAACTATGGGATTAGCCGACGGGTTTTTGATTTCATGGTTTACAGATTTTTTTATCAAAAATGCTTGTCGGGTGGTGGGGGGAAAAACCAGTGCCTTGAAATAGTGCTCAATCTGCCTCTATAAGAAGCGAGTACGGAGATTCCCAAGTGGTGACGGAAATGACCAAAACCCGAACACCGTCACGTGACAATACTCGGTCATGTGATCGCTTTGTTGACATGAAAATGGCTTTGCCCGAGCGGATTCCGAGGATTTCGCTCGATAATACCTTATTTTGCACATATTTAACCTGAATTTCTTCATCTATTCAACTTCTATTTTTGTTTGGAAGTTCGGAAAATATTTGTCGGCGGGTCTGTAAACCATTAAATCTAAAACTCGTCGCCTTAGTGTTCAGTCATTGAATATGTATCAAACTTCAATTGTTATGATTTAATGTAGTCATAACTTGTTATTCAGATTAGTGTCAAAAGCAGCAGAGCTTCAAGGCCTATTGACCTCACATTAAATGTTTCATATCTATATATATATTAACTTCATCAGATATATATATTTTGATAACAAGCTAGACAAGAAGCTGTCTACAATTGAACAGCAAAAAAAAATCAAGAGATGGACACCTGAGAACCCTAAGTACCAGCAAGAGATAACTGCAATTGAGGATGGCCGCAAGATGAATGCTGTTCAGAATGAGGCAGCAAGCTGCGGAAAAGGACTTCCTAATATCTACTAAACAGAAATATTCAGGTAGTGAATGTAAAGAAGTTTCATATATTAGAATGTAATTTGCCAAAATCCAACTTAACAGTCATTGCATAAAATGCTACCTTTGTAGATGGACAAGCCATTGCCAATCGCATCATTGGACAAATCAAGCGTGTGGTGAAGGGTTTGCATGCTTCAGAGCATCTGTACAACAGTGGACAGTTCACCTCTCATAACAGTCCCTTCCCACATCATCTTCAGTACTGTGAGATATCTTCACCCCAAGCCCAAGTGTACACCACCTTGGAGTATATGGTTTGTAACTGAATCATTGATTGTCTGCCATGATTAAATTAATAAAGTTTATCTAAATGATAAAACATGATGGTTTAATTGATTTTTTAAAGCAATTTTACAAATGCATGGAGGTTTCTGTGTATGCTGATTGTATGTCTCATCTTCAGGTCAATGACGGCACCTCCATTTCCCAAATGCCTAGTGTCCTACCAAACAAATTCAGGAGACAAGTTTTGGACAGCACCTTCTTGAAGGAAAGGGCCTCGGAGGTAAAAATCAAGGTCAAGCAAGATATGTCTGCTTTGGTTGATTTTTTTAATTGCCAGGTTAGGGATTTGGAAAATGTAGATAGAAATGATGAATCAATATATGGCAGGGGCTTATCTACCCTTATACGTAGTCAGGTTTGTGATCTCCGTGACAGGCTGCAGTGAATTGGTGTGCTTTTTGATCCCGTTAGTTCAGATGTACCAGTCCAGAATGTTGTTTTTAGTAGAGGAGAATTAGATGAATCTGATGAAGAAGATCTTATTGATAAATACAGCTCAGGTGAAGAGATGGACACCATATGTTGCTGTTAATAAGTTGACACCCCATTATTACTACGTCTGTAGATATTCCCTGTGTAAATATGTTTGTGCACGTATAAATGTTGTAAATGGTTCCACAGCAGCGCCCCAGGTTTGGCCGTCCCGTTCCAGTTATATGTATTTGTGTGTGAGACAAAGCGATGCAGGTATCTCACATATATTATGAAATTTGAGTGTTTAAAATTGCTGCAGTATCCTATCAATCATTTCTCGCCCATAACATAACATTAGTCATTATATGTTATGGAACTGCACTGCCTCCTTTAAACATTGTTAGCCATTTGATATACTGCCTCCTAGTTTGTCTGTGTGTCTAAGGTCTCCTGCGAGGTGTTTCAACTCAGCAAGCGTGGATCCTCCCGAACATACAAACAAGCCACAGACAAGACTTTGATGTTGAATTACTGAAAAGTAGCAATTTCCCTTCTCCTACCATACCTTTAGTACAGTTCATCAAATATTTGCCTTAAGTCTATTCACTAGCATAATCAGTATTAAACTTTTGCATGTTTATTGAATGTATATCACCTTGCATCAATCATTCATCATAGATCTCAATAAGTTGCCATTTGGGGGGGGGGAGAGTACACTCCCCTTTTTCCCAGCCGGTCTGAGCCTTATAGGAAAAATCTACCAACCCCCTCCACAGGAGTTAGGGTTGGGTAGCCTGCTCGCGGCATGCCAGTTAGTACTATCCCCTCGTGCACAGTTTAAATTTACTTAGCAACAGGTTCTTTCCCGTTTCGACCTTAAACTTTCAAACCTAACAACTTCCCATTCATTCATTCATTCATAATATTAAAGCTGTACAGCCTGCATGACAGCATCATATTGCTGAGCATTTGTTTTTTGCACTCTTGAATGATTCTTTGAAACTTACATGCAGTAGATTACTAAACTGTAAATCTTCATTTCTATCCACTTATTAAGTGCATCTCTCCCCTCAGCTAAAGAATTATACCTTTCGGTCACTTTTTATCAATCAAGAAGATCTCCAGTTTCCAAAGAACAATAAAGTATATTTTTCATTTTTCGGCCCTACAATGTTGTTAGTGTTCTCCATTCACCACACAACCAAGGTCGACACAACCATGCATGACAGCCACCATTCAGCTCCTACACAATCTTGTTCAATTATCTCCATATTTTTGCACTCTTGTCTGCATGTCTGAAATAAAATGACCTGATATCATGCACACTCACTCGATCTTACTAAGTGTTGATTTATGCATTGCCATCAAGCTAGAGAACCCATTGTGCCATCAATAATATCATAACAGTACCATGAGTGTATCAAACGATAAACACACTTAAATACATAAAGGTATGGTGAATTATTCCTCATCAAGCAATGTGGACTTAGTCTAGAATCGCTCAAGTATTTATAGTGGGACTAAAAGTAAAATAACGAGAATACCATAACGCTTTAGTGAGCTACAATAAGGAAAAAGTTTAATTTCTTATTGGTGAAAATATATGTTATATAATTTAATCCGTCATCTTTTAATAAAGAAATAGAGGTCAGTCGATAGAGCGTCAACATCGCGTTGCTAACGGGAACTACTATACACCGGAAATATATGGCTACAAAGTGATGTCGTTAATATCCCGTCCAACCCTATTGCGAAAATACTCACACTGGACTCAACAACACGTGCCTCCATATGATATGGGGCTACATAGTGATCTCGTCAAAATCAGCTATGTGACGTCACACTTTTTTGCACTGTAGTACTAGTCTTGCTCCAAATACCTATGTATGTTTTACAATGATCCTATTCATGGTCGTCGACAAATTGACATTATTATCACCCGGACACAGAAGGTGTGATAATGCTACAGAAGGTGTGATAATG